>MNCI01022585.1:23132-69999 GCA_015680685.1 Gnetum montanum | reverse complement strand
AAAGTCAGCTAGGTAGGACCAACCACACATAGTGGTGATGACGTCTTTTACCAATCCCAAGGGAATGGTGATGGATTGGTTTGCTAGCTCAAGTTGAATGTTGCTCTTCTTAAGTTGGGGCAGGTTCCAGGCATGATACATCTTTTGTGAAATTAAGTTGACTTTGGAACCTGAGTCAAGAAGAGCCCTATGTGGTTCATTTCCGGTGATCTGTAAATAGATTAAGGGACTCCCAGGGTCAGTTAGTTTCTTGGGAAGGTGGCCTACCTTGATCCAGTCAGTTATGGTATCCATTAACATAACCGTATGCGTTAGGCTCTAATTTTGGACGGAAGGGTGCTCCGAAGTGTTAGATGGTGGAGGATTGTACGTGGCCTCAACCGCTTGTTGTTGCAAGAGTTTGTCTAGGCTTTTGGTTCTGAAGTAAGGTCTTCTCTTTTTACAGTTGTCAGAACCAGTAGCAGGTTGGATATTTACAGCTCTCGCAGCGTGACGTTGCTGCGGTTGAGGAGGAAGTTCCCCTTGCATTGTTGGAGCAGGAGGTGTTACGGGAACTACTTGAGGTGGAAGAGGTGTGGATGGATTAGGAGGATGGTGTGGGTATGGAGTGTTCCTTGAAGGAGAAGGAGTTCTTCTGAAGTACTCTCAAGCTTGGTAGTGATGGTTGGGGGTTGCGTGACCCATAGAGTCACTTGGAGAAATTGGCTGCTGCACATAATATCCATAAGGATCAGGCTACTGGTAAGGGTACTGTTGTTTCAGCAATGGCATCCCCCATGACTGTGGGTATTGCCATTGCTAATGCTGTCTGATGGGTTGAGGTGGAGTTCCACTTGGATAATACTTTAGTGGTTGGTGGAACTACCTTGGGTTACCTTGTGCATAAGGCAACCTTCAGGGTGTTTACCATTGATTGAGTCTTGGATTTAGTGCATACACCCCAGACTCCTGTAGATGTGAGATAATAAGACAACATCCCTTAGGATGGTCATAGTAGCAGACATCACATCCACCATCCTCTTCTGTGTCAGAATCTACAGCCACATCAGAGTTAGTGATTTTTCCCTTACCCTTGTTATGTGCAGGGCTTAAATCTCTCCAGTTTTTCTTACCTTTGTCACTACTTTGCTCTACCTTAGACTCTTCTACAATTTTTAAGATGGTTTCAATTTTAGAGTCTAAGGAACTCCATACATCGTCTACCTTAGCCGCTATTTCTGTTGTTAACTTTTGGATCGGCAATGTTTTCTGGTTCACCAACTCTTCAATTGGTGACTCATCCTCTTCATCACAAAATTTCACTCCCTTCTTTCAAAGGGAGGGATCACGGTTGTACTCCTCCGCACTTTCCCTTTTACGTAGCTCACCTTCTTCGTTTGCTACTTGCTCCAACAAGCTTTGCACTTCATGGGTTCTAAGTTTTGATAGCCTCCCTTGGGCATAGGTTCCAAGGGTTCGTCTCATTTCATGTCTTAGCCCATCCACGATGTGGCGCAGTTGATCCTGTTGTGCGTACCCATGCCTGGGCAACAATGTAACAATGTGTAGTAGTAGGCCATGGCAGCATCCAAGGGTTCATGTGTACCTTGCTTCTAGCCTTGGATCTGCTTACACAAATTGGACACTCTGTAGTATGTTTGATATTTTTTGTTGAACAATTCTAGCATCGTACTCCATCTCCTGATGGTTTTCGGTTCTAAGGATTGGTACCAGCTCTCTGCTTCTTTGGTGAGTTTCCTTGGGAATAACTTAAGCTTCTGCCACTCACTATCTATATTATGCAAGGTACAGGTATCATGGAATTCTTGCAAATGATCTTGCGGATCAGCATTGTATCCCCCTTCAAATCGTGGGATATTGTTCATGTCTAATCTTTTGATCCGACTATACTTTAAATGCCTTCTGGGAATCCTAACTGCCTCTGTAATGTCAAGCATACTTCGAGTTGCGAGTAGGGGCTCATCATAATCATCTCTTTCATGATGCCTGTGATGTCTACGTGATTCCCTACTCTCCCTATGTCCTTACCCTTGTCCTCTCTCTCGACTCTCCTGTTGAGGTCTCTCAACCTTTTTACTTTTATCCTCCCTTTTATGTTCATGGTGGCTGCACCTAGATGTGGAACGAAAGGGTGAGTGATGTGAAGAATGTGAAGAAGAAGGGGAACCATTGCCATGACGATGTTTCTTGCCTTCTCTTTGGCTGCTACGGCCCTGATTGTGGTGACGATCAAAGTGCCCGTCCTTAGTGTGAGTGGTTGTTCCCTCTTTGAACAGTTGGTGTTCACAGGTGTTAGATCCAGGGATATGGATCATTGATCTTATGTTCTGATACCCTTCCTCCTCACCATCGTTAGGAGGGGGAACATCCTTTGCTAAAGAGCCCATGATAAGGGGTTCCTCATCTCCTATTTCGCTAAGGACGTACGGGGCTTTGCCCTTTAGAAAAGTATGTTGCCTCTCCTACCTTAAATCTCTCATAAATTGGGCATCTTTGGGATAATAATCCCTCATGTCAAAATCATCCGCAACATATTCAGCATAATGCTCTTGCATGCCAATCTGTACCAAGGCACGGAAAAGCATGTGAGAGATTGATCGATCTGGGGGTAACACAATGTTACCTTGCAAATCTCTCCACCGTAGTTGTTCGTCTTGATGGAGAACAAAAGCAAAATTAGGAATATACTCATTAGGATGAGTATATGTCATCTTATATTGTTGAGGCACTTGCTGATCTTGGTTATGTTTTTTATGTTGCCTACTGTCTCTAGTATGATCCTTAGGTGGTGAGTTGCTCTTATGAGAAGAAGACATTATTATCTGTGTGCTAAATGACCATTATAACATTTTTCTTTTGATTAACCTGAAGGTTCGTTAAGGCTCACAACGATGTGAGTGATATCCCTTATGTTCTATTAGGTGCACAAACACTTAGTCCCTAGCAACAGTGCCAATGATGAGTGGCGAGGTACTCCTACACTCAACCATACGAAACGAGCGTAGCACGCGCGATCCGATCGAACTCTGTAGACTAAATGCCTAAACGCCCCATGGAACACTTGGGGTTAATCATTCATTGTCTTCCCAGACCTACTTGTTGTTGTCATGGTGTATGGTTAAGTAAGTCCGAGGTATATGATTTTTTTGGTCTTTTTAGGTTTATCTCCTATGCTAAAGGGTTAAGGGTTGAGAAAGCTAACTAAATCTAACTAAGGACCTAAGTCTAATTTAACTAGCGTTAGCATTCGTTCCCACTTACCGTACACACCCTGAACTATGCGACTAAGGCTACCAAATGCTAATCGTTATTGGGATCACCACACGTAATGCATGTGCTCGAAGTGGTCGTACTGAGGCACTTAACTAGCCTAAGTGCGATGAGTAGCCAATTCCTTGACTACCCATACACACTAGGACTACCACTAGGATTACCAAGCATAGATCCTAGAATATGCTACTGGGTTACCAAGTAGTCATAATGCTTGTAATCAAGTTGTACTCATACTGCATGCGACGAGCAGCCGATTCCTTGACTAGCCGTACACATCCTTAGATGCTCGTAATCAAGTCGTACTCGTACCACATTCTAGGAAAGTAATATATAACAATAAATAAAATCCTATCCATGTACTACAAGGTTTATCCAATCAAGTTCGTCTTTATTGTCATACACAACTTGTATTCAAGTACAAAGTTGCTCGAATAAAGAGCCATTCACTCTAGGACTCCTACTGTGGATACATGGGAAATTAATCTAACTCTGGAGTTATCAAACTACCAGAGCTTCGCTACTTCTAGCCAAGATTGGGAAATGAGGGGAGTGCTACCTCTTATTTATAGATTTGGCGGCAGACTACGATATCCCGTACGCGATATCGCAGGGGATGACGCGATATCGCGGCTTGTGCATATCGCATCTCATCAAACTTTGATCATTAAAATTAACATAATATAGGAATTTCTCTACATCTAAGAATATAGAAATGTTAGGAAATAAATTCTCTGAAAGCCTTGTAGAGTTTCTGAATGTATGCATTTATAGCCATGCAAAAGTAGGGTCATGCTAGTGTCATCTACAGCATAACAAAGATTATTCTTATTAACAATACCACATTCACCTTCTGTGGTCAATGGTAAGGCTATTCGGTAGTGCATCTGCTATTAGAAGTTGTAGTGAAATACACATGCCCAAAGTCTTAACGAAGAAGCAAAGAAATCATTTCTTTCATTAGGTTAGTCCCTTATGGGGTAATAATTAAGAACCACACTTGGAAAGAGGTAAAAGTAAAGAAGCTGTTATTGCTGGTACATCAGGGTAGATATTTGACCAAGAATCCATCTGCGTACCACTGCAAAGATGTGGTTGTACAATGCTTTTTAAGGGCAAGCACTTACTGACCTATTACTATTTGAGAATATCATGATGCAATGCTACCCACAAAAATAGGTGATCTCCAAACATGCTTTTGAACCTGTCATTAGTGGTTCTTAAAGAGTTGGGAAATATATCCAATTTATATGTTTTAAAAGAATCATGATAAATCAGCAAGTCTAGGCAAGTTTTACATAAAATTCGCTATTCTAAAAAAAAAGTATTGTAAAGTAGTGCCAATTGAACTGGGATCCATAAAATTTTTGACCCAAGGACTAATTGATAAATTAGTAATTTATAGCCAACTTAGAAAACTATGGTCATTATCCACATGGTTAAACATTGATCCATAAGCATTCTTAAGAGCTGGAGCAAAGGTGGGCCATATTCTCAAGCATTGTTGCATATTGGAGGTTACAAAGAAGTTAAAAATCTAGCATTGGATTGAAATATTGGCATTGAAAATATGGGATTCATGTTTCATTATTGGATTAGGCAACAGACAACAAAGACCTTCATTGCCATGCAAATTGATGCTGGCTGATGATTCCATGATTAAAACAAATGCTAGTTGGGTCTTGATTCTTAAGTCCTTAATGAAATCTAGCCTGATTTATAGGTATGTAGTGAATATAATGTTATTTCCTAGTCTTTTGGATTATGTGATTTATTCAAGTGTATTGGCCATATGTTGTTGGCGTTTAGAGTTACATGATGCAAACCATAATTGCATAAGGACCTATCAGCAAAATATCATCATCATTATCTTAGCCTTGTCCTATTGCATGAGATTTGGTAAGGTTTTATAGTTGGTTTCCTACTTGACACTAATCATCCTTATTAGAATATTTCAAGTTTGCATTATTGGAATATTTCAGTTTCAAGTATTATTCCTAATAACGGTAATGATCCTACTTTGTAAATTTCCTCTATCGAGTATTCTACCATTGTAAATTTCCTCTACCAAGTGTTCTACCATTGTAAAGTTTCTTATCCTTATTTATACATTCTTTGAATGGTTTCTATTCAATCTCCACTCAAGAATTATATAAATATATGTACTACATAATCTTGAAAATGTAGATCTATAGCATTTTCTTCTGCCTAATCATATTTTCTTTTCCATTCCTCTCCAATTTTTGACATGGTATTAGAGCATAGTTCTTTAATTTTTTAGTTTGCAAAATCACCTCGTTAGTTTGTAATTAGTTCATTGTTGATAATGGCATCTTCTCCAAGCAATAAGTTGGATGACTCTAGTAGCCCCTTGTATCTTCATCATTCTAATAATCCAAAGGCTATTTTGGTTTCTCAATCCTTGGTGGGAAAGAATTATGGCACATGGAACTGAGCTATGCAAATGGCCCTAACTATGAAAAATAAGTTGGGATTTATCAAAGGAATCATCACAAAACCGCATGATCCCAATGATTAGATTTAATGGAGTAGATGTAGTAACATGGTTCTTTCTTAGTTGCTAAATTCTCTATCCAAGGAGCTTGCTATATTAATGCTTTCTGCTAACTCAACTCATGATTTGTGGGAGGATTTGAAGCAACAAAATCTCTCAAGAAAATGCTACATGCATTTTTCAAATTCAAAGAAAAATTTCTTCATGTGTCCAAGAATAACAATCAATGGCAAATTATTTACCAAGATGAAGGGTTTATGGGATGAGCTTACACATCATAGACCAATGCCAAGTTGTTTTTGTATGGCATTGAAGGCTCTACTTAATCTCTGATGAATCGTTGTTGTGTTGCATCGATAGGTCCTCATTGACATGGCCTTATATATGTAGCCTCATCTATGTCATGTTGCCCCATCAATGGGGCTGTGTCATCGTAGCGTTTGCTACATCTAGAAGGTCCCATTGATGTAAATCTTGAATAAAATCTATAAATACATATTCACTAGCTGTGTTTAGGGATTTTTTATCATAGTTGTAGCAAATCTCTTATAGTTTTATCATTTAAGAGTTAGAATATTTCTCTAAGTGCATGTACCAAGAATCAAAAAGTGTACCGATCTTTATTTGACTATTGTTGTACCTAAACCACACAAATGTGAATGACAATAAAGATGATCCTTTTGATCAAACCTTACCACACTTAGAATAGATTAATGATTTATTTATGCATTTATTATTTTTATTATTTATGTAATTAATTAAACTAAATTAAACTTCAAGTGATTAGTTAATTAATTAAGCTAAATAGATTAAACACATAAGTATGATAGCTTTGAGCATAAACATGTATTCACTTGGTAATCCCAATAGCATTATTACTTGGTTCATCGAGTAGCATAGTGCTTGCTAATCCTAGGAGTAAATACGTGGGTTCAAGACACATATGAAAAGTGGGACTGGATGCTTATTTTATGACTAGTTAGAGATTCATTAATTAGTTAAATTTAGTTAGTTATTAAAATACTTTAATTCTCTATTTTAAGCACAAGGATCATAAAAATAAGAAAAATAAAAATCATATGCCTTGATTACAATTAACCATACCTGTGTGCATCACAAGTGTAATTAAGAAGACAATGAATGACTATTAGGGCAAAGTTTAGTTCCTAGAAAACTAATCAACTGAAAGACATAGAGTCCATGGAATTCAACCAAATCGTGTATGAATGCTTTGTGATTTGTATGGTTGGACATAGGGGTACCTCTCATTTCTCATCATTGGCATCATTTCTAGGGACTCTATTTGTTTGAAACATGTGCTATGTAGGTTTAGTAAACATCATTAACATCATTAGATGAACCCTAAGGTCACAATTATTCTCCTGAATAATATAATTTCATAAGAATGTTGATATTTTATTTGTATTACAAAATTTCTTCTTCTCATAAGCGTGATGATACTAAACTACCAATCCCTCAAGAATTCAAGCTGGTGTACACTCATCTAGATGAGTATGTACATAACTTCACCTTCATCTTACATCGGTATGAACAACTGTGATGGCGTGATATGGAAACCAATGTTGTAATGCCTCTTGATTGATCTATGCCCATGATGCTACTTCAAACTCTTAATAAGTTGGGCATCCATGATCTTCAAGAGGAGTACATTATGCATGATTATGACTACCAAGACTATCATCCCATTGAAACACAACATAGGAGAGATCAATAATAAGAGAGGCGCCATAAGGTTGTGAAGGGGAAATGGTTCACCAATCCCTTATTCTTGCTTAACCAATATGACAATAAGGACCTTCCCTATGGGGCTCTCAACATGAAGATTCTTCATCCCTTGTTACTAATGATGGGGATGGAACCCTGAATCTACAGTCCACTATCAACAATCTAGGTTTAGATAAAGATAGTAGTTAGGGTAGGGGCTCGGATAAGCATCAAGAGGATAAGGAACCTAACAAACATGGTTGTGACAATTGAAGAGGAGTTCAAAGAAACCATGGTGGTGGTGGTCCTAATTCCTATTCATCCTCTTCATTTGCATCTTTTTCTTATTTTTCTTCTAGTTCTAACAAATGTCGCAGAAAGAACAACCATGATGGAGGAGAACAACGGGACAATAATAATGATCACGTGGCCCATAATGAATGAAGGGGGTAACAAAGGTCATCATCGGAAAAAATGAAATAATGATGATGATGAACCTTTACTAGCAACTCAAAGCATGCCAAATATTGTAGAGGTTGTAAAAATTCCAACTAGGCATGTGAAAGATAGTTAGATCAGGAAACTTGATATGAACAACATTCCCATATTTGAGGGGGATATAACTCTAAACCACAAACACATCTTCAAGCTTTTCATGATGTCTATGCCTTACAAAATATTGAAAATGATTGGTAGATACTAAGATATTTCCCAAAATGCTCATTAAGGAGGCAAAAAGCTATTATTGATTCTTGGATCTAGAATACATCCCTAGGTGGAGTACAATTCAGATTTATTTAATGATAAGTATAAGATGTACTCTAGAATATCTAATTTAAGAAGGAAAATCCAACGATGGACGCAAGGAAATTATGATGCCTTGGACACCATCATTGGTAGATACTATTCTCTCATACACCGATGTCTTGGCCATGGTTATTCTTAATGAGAACAACTTCACCATATCATCAATGGACTTAGATCAGAAACAAGGAGAACTTTTGGGGTCTATGCCTAAGGGAAACTATCAAAACTCCAAGCCTATCAAATCCAAAGGCTAATTGAGTAGGTAGAAAAAGAAGAAAGAGAGTTGAAGAAGTGTGAAAGTGCAAAGAAATACAACAAGGATCCTTCCATCAAAAAAAGGGAGGTTCAATCTAATAATAGTGAGGAAGAATTACCACTTAATAAGGTGGTGAACAAAAAAACCTTGCCAATCCAAAAATCTATGTCTAAAATTTTAGCTAAGGTGGGTAAAATGCTAGATTTGTTGGATGAAAAATTCCAAACTATAAAAATTATCTAAGAATCAAAAGATCAAAGTAGTGATCATAACCGTGGAAGGTAGAAAGAAGTTGAATGTTCCTACCAAAGGGGTAACGACAAAATTGCTATAGTAGATGAAGTTGTGGAAACTGAATCATATGATAATTATAATTGTGACATCTACAAATATGAACATCCTAGGGGATGGTTTTCCATCATGTCATACTTATAGAAGTTTGAGATGTATGCTCTAAATCCACGACTAGAAAGAAGGAAAACACCTAAGAAATTGCCTTATCTTCAAGAAAATCCTAGGCAGTTCCATAAGCAACAAAAATATTATCCAAGTGAAATTCCACTATAGCTCTATGAGGAATATCAATAGTGGCACCAACCATAATCATGAAGGATACCATCACCAAGGCAATAGTACCGTTATAGATAACCAATTCCATGTGGGTATTACATCTAGCAACCTTTATCTCTACATGATTCTCCTAGTTACATTTCTCCTTTCTAACATCATTACTACCCTCCTAAATACTATAGGGCTCATTCTCCACATTCTAGAAGGGATTCCACATTTCATCCTTATCCTCCTCCTTTTCTTACACATGTTCCTTCAGCCTCAACCCAACTACTACTTTCTCCATCTATATAGGATGAACTTCCAACCTAATCATAATAATGTAACACTATTAGGATCATCAATTTACAACTAGTTCATCAACTGAGGGGTTTGAAACCTCATACTCGTAACAGATCCATATTCTAACCCAATAGCCTCATTAAGCCCTCACAAACTCAGACAATTGATCACCCTAATCCTGCCTCATCCTTTGCAAACCATTCTATTAGGTCCTCTTCAAACAAAATGCTACCCAAAATCTATACTGTCATGCTCACCCATGTTGTATCTAATTAGATCTAGGTTAGTAACCTTCCTAGGAAACTAGTTGATCCTATAAGTTCTCTTATCTATCTACATATTACTAGAAATGAACCGTGTAAGGCTCTTCTTGATTTAGGTTTCAATGTAAAAATGATTTCTAATGAGATGTATACTACTTAGAACCTACCACCTCTTAATAAGAGAAATATTAGATTGGAATTAGTAGACTAGTCCATGACTATTCCATTAGAACTGGTCAAAGATATTAAGACCACTATCTCTAGGTGATCTTATCCTATCGATTTCTTCATAATCAAGGTTGAAAATTATAAAGAGGACTTTCCAATCATTATAAGAAGGACATGGTTAATCCTTGTTGATGAAAGAATAGGAATCAAAGATCCTTCCCTAGAAATATCTAAAGAAAATGTATTTGGAAAGATCGAGAAGAGATGAGTTCCATGCATCACATACAATGATATAGGGTGTAATTGCATGAAAAAGCTCTAATCCATGAAATGAGTATATATTTTTGCATTCAAGTAGTATGCATATGAGGAAAATATTCAAAATTTTCTATATGCAGTAGTCACAAAACAAGAGGGTACCTAGTGGCTAATTGTTGATTCTAATAGCAACACAATGTGCATGGAACTTACTAACTGCCTGACATGTGCTTATGTCATTGGCATGGATGAACTAGAGCAAGTTCATCACCAACTCTTTGACATATGGTGCATAGATTTTATGAGTTTTATCACACTCATGTCCAATAGGAAGGTGTATATAACCATCACTATTGACTATTGTACCAAATGAGTAAAAGCAGCAACCATCATTGATTGTACATCATCCACTGCTACTTGATTTTTACAACAAAATGTCATGAATATGTTTGGTGTGGCACATGCATTTATTTCTAACAGTGGAACCCATTTTATATGTGTCACTTTTCAAAAATTCATGCAGCACATGGGGGTTGAAGTTGAATTAATAACCCCCTATAATCCCCCAAGCAAATTGTCAAGAAAAGGTAACTAATATGGAGACTACCAAGATTCTAATAAGAACTATCAAAAAATATAGGAGAGACTAGAGCACAAAACTTAATGATTCCCTTTGGGCCTATTGCTCAACATAAAAACTCCCTATTGACTACTCTCTCTATGAGTTAGTGTACAAAAAATATTCAATGCTCCTAATTCAATTCAAGCCTCATACACTTTCAATGGCTTGTGACCTAGACCTTGATCTAAGTCTGGCACAAAAAGAAAGGTTGATCAACCTAAATATGCTAGAAAAAAATCAATTAGTATCCTTATATTTTAATGAGATGCACAAGGCATTTAACAAACAATAACATGATCTTGGAATATGGAAAGTAAAATTTTGATTGGAAGTTAAGGTTCTCTATTGGAATCCCACACACGTACCACAAAAATAGAATTCTAAACATTGTGGAAAGGGCTTTATATAATTAATGAAACCTTTTCTTGTGGGACAATGATCATATATGAACCTAAAATCCCAAATAAAAATCATTTAATAGATAAATCCTTTTCACAAGCCCAAGAAAGCTAGTGTAACAAATACCTCAACGAATGAACAATTATGCTTAATTTCTTAGATCTCCTCCTTCCAACTCAGTCTTGAGGGAGATGGCCATATGTGCTAATCATATACTTGATTTCTTAGTGTTTCTATTTTTTGTTTTACACATTTTTATGTTTGTAAATTATTTATTTTACACCTATTTGATTTTAAAACTTCTTTCTATATTGCACCATTTTTTGTTTTACATCATCCTTAGTACATTTAAATATTTCTTATGTCTTTCACTTTATTTTTACTATGATTTTCTAATTTTTGTTAATAAACATGCTTCATGCCAACACGACACATTGGTGCTATAGGTGTTACTAATGGTGGTTTGTGCTTAATGTTTTATTTGTTATTGTATAGCTTCTAATTTTGAATTTTTGTACTAATGGCTAAGTTTAGGTTTTTCCTTGTTTTGGAAGTTTGAGGTCCCTTTTATTAAATAAGCTTTTAATACATTTCTTACCTTGGTAGTTCCAAAATTACGAAGGACTCAAAGATTTGTAGAGGGTATGACTTTAAGGGTACTCAATACTCTTTGTACTCTTCTACTTGCTTAGGTGCATGAGTGTTTTTATGGACTTCTTACCATTCAATGTTGACTATTAATAGGAAGTTGATTAAAGTCTTTACATGGTGTGGCTTCCATCCAAAAAGAGAAAAAAAAATAAAAAAAATAAAAACAAAATAAAAAACATGATGGAAATTCAAAGCACATCCCTTAGATAAATAAATGGGCTATAAGCACTAGTTATGGGACTAGAAAGACATGTTGCCCATGCCTAAAGGTCCCCTCTAACTAAGTTCCTCTCTTACTACCTACTTTTTATTTTCTTCTCTTTATGAAATAATGGTTGTTTTGTGGGAGCACTCTTGTGTCTCGAGTGTGTGGATCAATCTTGGAGTAATGATGCAAAGTCATTGAAAGTGGTTAGTTTTGATTTGGACTAAGGATGAATCTTCTTAGGATAGTTTTAAACACAAATCCACAAGGGACTTCTTAAGATCTCAATTCAAAATTCCATTCCACCTTCTACATCATCCATCTATTCTACTTGTAACTCACCTCACTACCAATTTCCATGTTCTTGATTCGATGTATTGGTCTAATGTACTTGAATTCTTTGGTAGAATCTTTCAAGTTTTGATCCTTAACTTTCTTCAACCATTAATTGCCTATGGGGCCCATAAACTTCTTAGGTTGAGGTTATGTAAGAGCAAACAAGGCATGTGCTTGCTATGGGGAGGATCCACTTGCATATCTCTTGATTAGGTTTGTTAAGCACCTTATCCTTAGGCATTCTTGCAATCAGAATCTTTTGTACATCCATATTCTACATTAAATCATGGACTCCTTTACATATTTTGTTATATACATATATTATCCATCAAATTTTTGAATTTTTGAGCTTTCAAAAATCCTCTTCAATGATTTCATCATATTATTGGCTTTTCTGGGACTCGATGGACCCAAAATTCATTAAAAAATTTCTTATATTTTTCAAGATATTCATAATTAAAATGTTTTATTCATAGACCTTATATACAAGGCCTTGTCAATGGAGCATATGCATATATGAGGCCCCATATATGCATCTCCATCAACGTAAATCAAAATAAGTATATATATGCATGGCCCCACTTTGTAATTTTCAAATTTGTTCTCAAATGCCAAGGGAGGTTTTCATATTTTTAAAGCCTAGGACTTTCTAGAGGCCATAACTTCCTAACCATTTATTCAAATCACTTTATTCTTCAACCTTGTACCTACCAGAGGTAATCTCTTAGTTGTGGGAGCCACAAATGTGCTCTTTTTAATAAAAGTGTTTCACCATTTTGCTAACTCCCACATAGGTTTAACTAGGAAATCAACACTTAAATATCAAATTATAGAAGTTAAACCCTTCCAACAAGCTTTAGTGACACTATAATGAAAATTAGTTAATAAAATAATCAATCTACCATGGTCCAACCTTAGGAAAAGTGTAACTAACTAATGAGAGAAGTCATTCAAAAATATAAAGTTACACATTATATCTACTAATCCATGAATATGTTGTGACGATAAATGACATTGAAAGGGAAACACATGTAGGAAGGAGGACCATCTCAACCAAGGGAGAAATGGCCTAGATTGAGAAAGGACCAAGAACAAGCTTAGGAAGAACTACTTACAATCAACACCATGGGTCCTCTTAGGAAAGAGGCTAAGGTGGAATTTATTCATTAGATTCTACAACCAATAATAGCAATAGAACATTCCCACCTAGAGGAGACATCAACTCAGCAAACAAGCCTTAAGGTGACCTTGATAGAAACCTACCTGAATCAAATTAGATCAAGAGATATCCAAAAGATGGTGCTCTAGGAGTTAGACTTTGGTCCTTTCCTAGAGCATGTACCTAAAGAAGTATAGGACCAACTAAATACTTCTTCCATGTGGCCAATTATCACTTTCACCATGGATTTGTACATGGGAGAGACATTCTTTTTCTAGAAGAATAGGTAGGCTAGTTCAACAGTCAAAATCAAGAATATCTTAGTGTCCTACTCGGTGCAAACCATTGTTAAAGTGCTTGGGTTGTCAAAAATTGGGGAAAATCTCATTGAGCTTTCAATGTAGGAAAACCCTAACATTAAAAAGAAATGGATTCAACAATGCTATGGTATCAATTGTAAGGAGTTTGGCACACACACACTAGTAAAAAGGATCCACTACAAGACTATGAATTTTCATCTAAAACCGATGGTGAGGCCCAACAAGATCACTACCTTTTCTACTCATGTGTGCACTACTCTTAGTGGTAGATTCTATGTCAAACTTCTACAACTAATCTTTCTAGAGATGGAGAATTAATTTAAAGAGAATGAATGTGGAAAGAAGGAACTCCCCTTCTCATGCCTCATTAGAAAACTCTATCAAAGGGGAGGGATAGTCTATTATATAAATGATGTTATTAAGCATGCTATGACTAATAATTGGGTGGAGATGATTAAAGATAAAATGCTTGCAATAACCATTCAAGAAGAGGAGTAGTGGCCACCACGTTCACCTGCCACTCAAACAACTATGTTGGATATTACTGCAACAACCCAATGGTTGTGCAAATGCTGAGAAAGTCTCTTAAGCAAACAAGAGGAATGAGAAGGCATGAGTGGCGAGGATCCATCTATGTACTAATCAACAATGAATCATCTAAATGAGGTGGCTTGAATAGTTAGCCTCATGGGGAGAGGTGGATCCATTCTCTTAGCCCAATGAATGTAGTTGTTTACGAGATTAAATCCTAGCACTAAAGAGGTCATGGTATCTCTTATAGATTAGCAACCACTCCTAGAAATTTTTGGGAACACCACAAGCTTCTTGGTGAACTTGGTGAAAGATGAGGAGACAATAGTATTAGTGATGCAGTACCAAGGGTAAGAGATAGCAATAGATGTGGTTATTGATAAAATTGTTGAAACACTCAATACACCTACAATGCTTGTACCATATTTCAATATACTTAAAGATGTGTAGATGTCCACAGGAATCATAAGTAGTAAATTACGTGTACCATAGCATGAAGAACTACTAGTCTGACATGTGGGAACAAGGTAATTTCTTTTAAATGTTTTTGATCTTCTGGATAATATTATTGCAACCTAGTTGGAGCTACTAGTGGCAATGGGTAAAAACGTTATCTTGGAAGGGTAACTCAAAATAGCTGAGAAACTAAACAAATGCTTGGCCACTAAAGTTGTTGAATCAAGAGCCTAAATTTCTCAACCCAGCATTGATAAGAGATGAAGCTCTTGAATAGCTTCACACTAAACTGAAAGGTGTTGATGGTGCAATAGAGATAGTGGTCTTCTACAAATCTTTGGCAAAGGCTACCTAACACAAAATTTAGAAGGCCTTGGATCTAACCTACCAAGAAAATGTGAAATTAAAAATAAGGAACCATCACCTATGAAATGTTGATGAACATAAACAATAGATGACAAACTTTATCCATCAATAGCAATAGTAACTAGCTAAAGTGAACATAGAGCTAAGGAGTTTAACAATTGAAAATAGAAGCATCTTTGTAGAGGATGTCCATTCTCTTCACTAGAAGACTACAATAGTGGTGGCTACATGGAAATCAGAGGCTCTCAAATTTAAGAGAGTCAAGGATCATTACAGAGATCAAGTTGGTCCATATAATGAAGTTAATGAAAAGCATATCTAGTTGTTAAAGTAAAAAGTAAATGAAGCCCTCGAGTAGCTCTAGTAAGGACATGAATTATGGAAACTTATCATTGATGGGATAAATGCATATAATAAAGTAGAAATCTACATAAAAAAGTTGTAGATCGAGAAGATGATAGAATACATGAAGCTTGTCAATCTCCAATATGCAAATCTAGCTATGTTAATTGTCAGATGACCATGGTTAGAATTCGAGAAGTAGGTGACCAACTCATACTTGTTGTACAAGGTTAAGTTCAAGCATCACAAGGACACCAAGCAAAAGCTTGTGGTGGTAAATGCTAAACTCAAGGTTCTTAAGGGAAAATACATTAATCAAAGATCTATCATTGAGAACCTAGCTAGAAGGATGAATGGCTACCAAGAGCTACAAAATGTAGTAAAGATGTTCAATGTCAAACGTAAACAATTAGCTACATGGTTTGTCAACTTTAAGAAGTTGTTCCTCATAATGTCCTTTCTGTGGGATATCCCCATTCTAGCCCACATTGGTGATGCTTCATAGACTATGAATGATCCCCAGAGTAAGGAGTAGAAGATGAAGTCATTACTGGATGCCTTTCACCTTCCACTAGAGGTAGCAACCATAGTAGGACATCCACAGCCACCTAAACCACCACACATGCTCAAAGTTGATGAAGGTCCTTTAAAATCTTAGGAACCTCCATCCCTTGGGATTGTTTGATCCTCTTCACTACCTTCATGCCATTAGAGAATGTGTTTTCCCATTTTATGTAGTCATGTCATGGTATTTAGTTTCGTGTCATAAACACCACAATTTTTGTANGTTGTTGATTTGTACACTCAATCACTTCGTTTTGTCAACTTAGTTTGTTATATCAAGAGTTAAGCAAAAATTCCATACCTTTCCAATTTCATAAAGGAACTTAAGGATGAGTTTTCATTTATTCATGGGTGTATGATGAATCATCATTTTGTTGTGTGATGAATCCCCATTGACACAGCCTCATCAACATTGCCCCATCTTAATGGTGTTGCCTTGTCAATGAGGTCACATTGACATAGTGTTTGTTACATCCATGGGACCTTATCGATGTAGATCTTAAATAAAATCTATAAATACATGCTCAATAACTGTGTTTAGGGATGTCATGTCATAGTTGTAGTAGAGCTCTTATAGTTTTGTCATTTGAGAGTTAGAATATTTCTCTGAGTTCTTGTAGTAGGAGTTAGAAAGTGTATGGATCTTTATTCAAGCACTATTTTACTTGAACCATAGCAGTGTAAATAGTAATAAATAAGAGCCTTTTGATCAAACCTTACAATAGTTAAAATAGATTAATGATTTATTTATGCATTTATTATTTTCATTAATTATGCAATTAATTAGGCTAAATTAGACTTCAAGTGATTAGTTCATTAATTAATCTAAATAGATTAAACATATAAGTATGAAAACTTTGAGCATAAACATGTATTTCCTTAGTAATCCTAATAGGATTATTACTTGGTTAGCTTAACAGCATACCACTTGGTAATTTAGAAGTGGGTACATGGGTTTAGGACATGTATGAAAAGTGGGAGCAAATGCTTATGTTAAGACTAATTAGAGATTAGTTAATTAGTTAAATTTAATTAGTTATTAAAATAATTAAGTTCTCTATTTTAAGAACTAGAAGCATAAAACATAAAACAATAAAAATCATATGCATCAATTACACTTAACCATACCCATGTGCATCAAAAGTGTAATTGAGAAAACAAAAAATAACTTTTAGGAAAAAGTTCACTTCTTAGAAGACTAGCAAGCTAGAAGACATAGATTTTGTGGAACTCAACTAGATCACATGTGACTACTTTATGATTCATATGGTTGGGAATAGGGGTACCTCTCACTGCTCATCATTGGCATCATTGCTGGAAACTTTGTTTGTTTGAAACATGTGCTATCTAGGTTTAGTGAACATCATTGGATGAACACTAAGGTTATAATTATTCTCAAAAATAATATAATTACATAAGCACATTGATATTTTATTTTTATTACAAAATGGCTTCTTCTCATAGGTGTGATGATACTAAACTACCAATCCCTCAAGAATACAAAGTGGTGTATACTCATCCAGATAAGTATGTACCTAACTTCACTTTCATCCTACATTAGGATGAACAACTACAATGATGTGATATGGAAGCCAAGATTCTAATGCCCCCTGATTGATCTGTTCCTATTATGCTGCTTCAAGCTCTTAAGAATTTGGGCATCCACAATCTTCAAGAGGAGTATGTTGTGCATGACTATGACTACCAGGACTATTATCCCACTAAAACACAATGCAGGAGAGATTGATATCAAGGGAGGCACCATGAGGTTGTGAAGGGGAAATGGTTCACGAATCCCTTGTTCCTACTTAATTAAGATGACAATGAGGACCCTCCCTTTGGGGGCTCTCAACATGAAGGTTCTCCATCCCTTGTTATTAATGATGGTAATGTATTCCTAAATCTATCGTCCACTATTAACAATCCAAGTTTAGATAAAGATGGCAGTTAGGGCAAGGCTTGGATAAGGATCAAGAGGAGAAGAAACCTAATGAACATGGCTATGAAAATTGACAAGGAGTTGGAAGAAACCATGGTGGTGGCAATCCTTCTTCTTCTTCATCCTCTTTATCTACATCTTTTTCTTCTTCCTCTTCTAGTTCTAACAAACACCATAGAAAGAACAACAGTGATGAAGGAGAACAGCAGGACAATAATAATGATCACTAAGCCCATAATAAACGAAGGGGTAATAGAGGACATCATCATCAACAACAAAATAATGATGACGATGAACCTTTGCTAGTAAATCAAAGCATGCCAAATATTGCAAAGGCTGTAAAAATTCCAACTAGGCATGTAAAAGATAGTTGAATCAAATGACTTGATATGAACGACATTCCTAGATTTGAGGGGGGATACAACTCTAATTCACAAATATATCTTCAAGCTTTTCAGGATGCATGTGCCTTACAAAATATTGAAAATGATTAGTAGAGACTAAAGCTATTTTCAAGGACACTAATCAAGGTAGTAGAAAGTTGTTACCAATCCTTGGATCCAAAATCCATCTGTAGGTAAAGTACAATGCTAGAGCTATTTAATGATCATATCAGATGTACTCTAGAGTGTCTAATTTGAGAAGGTAAATCTAAGGATGGAATCAAGGAAACCCTGAACCCTTAGATGCCACCATGGGCATATACTATTATCTTATACATCGATGCCCTGGCCATGGTTATTCTTAACTGGAACAACTTTGCCCTATCATTGATGGAATTAGGTTGGAAATGAGAAGAACTCTTGGGGTCTATGCCAAAGGGAGACTATTAGAACTCTAAGACCATCAAATCCAAAGGCTAATTGAGAAAGTAGCAATACAAGAAGGAGATTTGAGAAAATGTGAAAGCATAGATGAGTACAACAGGGATCCTTCCATCAAAAAAGCAAGGTTCAATTTTATATGATAATGAAGAAGAATCATCACTTGATGAGATGGTGAACAAAAAGACCTTATCGATCCAAAAATATATGTTTGAAATTTTTCCTAAGGTAGATAAAATGCTATATTTTTTAGATGAAAAATTTCAAATTTCTCTAAAAATTGTTGAAGAATCAAGAGAGCAAAGTAGTCATCATAATCACGGGAGGCAGAAAGAAGATGAATGTGCCTACCAAAGGGATAAGTGAAAAATTGCTATAGTAGATGAAGTTACAAAAATTGAATTAGATGATGATGGTGGATGCAACATCTATTAATATGAGCATTTTAGGGGATACTTATAGGGTTCTGGGATGTATTCTCTAAATCCATGAGTAGCAAGATGACAAACACCCAGAAGATTGTCTTATCCTCAAGATAATCCTCGGTAGTTCCATCAACAATAATAATATTATCCATGTGGAGCTCCACTAAAATCATATGATCAATACTAATAGTGGCACCAACCATAGTTGTAGGGGATGCTACCACTAAGGTAGCAATGCCCTTATAGGTAACTAGATTCATCTGGGTATCATATCTAGCAACCCCTATCTCCATGTGACTCTTCTAGTCATGTTTCTCCTTTCCAGCATCACTACTACCCTCATAAATACTATGGGGCTCATTCTCCATATTCCAGGAGGGATGCAACATTTCATGCTTATCCTCCTCCTATTCATGCACCTGTTCCTCCATCCTCAACCCAACTACTACCTGCTCCATCTATGCCAAGTGAATTTCTATCCTAGCCATTGTAATGTAACACTACTAGGGTTGTCAATTTGTAATTTCTTCATCAATTGAGGGGTTCAGAACCTCATGCTCATAAAAGATCCTTCTTCAAACCCAACAACTACACTAAGCCCTCATAGAATCAGGTGGTTGATCATCCTTCTCCTGTTTCATCCTCTGCAAATAATTCTATTAGGTTCCCTTCAAACCAAATGCCACCCAAAATCCATATTGTTAAGCTCAACCATGCAGTATCTAATTGAATCAAGGAAAGAAACCTTTCTAAGAAATTAGTTGATCCTATAAGTCCTCTTATCTATCTACAGATTGTTAGGAATGAACTATGTAAGGCTCTTCTTGATTTAGGTTATGGTGTGAACTTGATTTCTCATGAGATGTATACTACTTGAAACCTACCACCTCTCAAGAAGAGTAATATCATATTGGAATTGTTAGACCATTCCATCACTATTCCATTGGAATTGGTTAAAGACATTATGACCATTATCTCTAGGTAACCTTATTCTATTAATTTTCTCATAATCAAGGTTGAAAATTGCAAGGGAAACTTTACAGTTATTATGAAAAGGGCATGGTTAAGCCCTGTTGATGCACGAATGGACATCTAAGATCTTTTCTTGGAAATATCTAAAGAAAATGAATTTGGAAAGATCAAGAAGAGATGAGTTCCATGAATTTCCTACAATGATACAAGGTGCAATTACATGCCATAGCTCTAGTCCATGAACCAAGCATATATGTTTTCATGCAAGCAATGTGCACATGAGGAAGATATTCAAAGATGTTTGTATGCACCAGCCACAAAACAAAAGGGAACCTAGTGACTTACTATTGATTCTAATAGTAGTATAATGTGCATAGAACCTATTAAGAGACTGACATGGGCTTATGTCATAGGCATGGATGAACTAGAGCAAGTTCATTACCAACATTTTGACATATGGGGCATAGATTTTATGGGTTCCATCAAACCCATGTCCAATTGGAAGGTGTATATAACCATCAACATTGACTACTATACGAAATGAGTAAAAACAACAACCATCACCAATTGTACATCATCCACTACTACTTGATTTTTACAATAAAATGTTATGAATACGTTTGGGGTGGCACATGCATTTATTTCTAACAATGGAACCCATTTTATATGTGTCACTTTTTGAAAATTCATGCAACACATGGGGGTGTAACATAAATTAACAACATCCTATCATCCCTAAACCAACAGTTAAGTAGAAGTGACTAACAAGGAGACTATAAAGATTTTGATAAGAACTATTGGCAAATATAGGAGAGACTAGAGTATAAAACTCAACAATGTCCTTTGGGCCTATCACTTAACATGGAAACTCCTTATTGGCTACTCTCCCTATTAGTTAGTGTACAAAAACTTCTAACACTCCCAATTCAATCCAAGCTTTGTACACTTTTAATAGCCTATGACTTAGACCTTGACCTATGTTTGGCACAAAAAAAAAAGGTTGATCAATGTAAATGTGCTAGATGAAAATTGATTAGTAGCCCTATCTTTGCATGAAGTGCACAAGGCATTCAACAAACAATAACATGATATTAAAATATGGAAAGTAAAATTTTAACTAAGAGATAAGGTTCTCTTTTGGAATCCTACATATGTACTGCAAAAAATAGAATTTTAAATATTGTGGGAAGTGCCTTATATAATTAATGAAACATTTTTTCTTAAGTCATAATCATCTACAAACCTAAAAGCCCAAACAAAACGTAGTTGATCAACATCCAATAGATAAAGCCTTTCCACGAGCCTAAGCAAGCTAGTGCAACAATTACCCCAATGGATGGACAACCATGCTCAATTTTCTAGATCTCCTCCTTTCAACTCAATTGTGGGGGAGATGGCCATCCATGTTAATCATATACCTAGCTCCTCAATGTTTCTATTTTGTGTTTTACACATTTTGGCCTTTGCAAATTATTTATTTTACATCTTTTTTATTTTAAAGCTTCTTCCTATTTTACACCATTATTTTTTTACACCATTGTTAGTACATTTAAATGTTTCTTAAGTATTTTACACTTTCTTATATATTTTACTTTATTTTTAGTTTGATTTTCTAATTTTTATTAATAAATGTGCTTTGTGCCAATAGGACATAGTGGTGCTATAGTTGTTACTAATGGTGGTTTGTACTTAATGTTTTGTTTGCTAATGTTTGGTTTCTATTCATGAATTTTTGTACTGATGGCCAATTCATGGTTTCTTTTTCATGGACCAAGCAATGAGTCCATGACATCCACCCATCCACAAACTTTATGGTTTTCCTTGTTTTGGAAGTTTGAGGTACCTTTCATTAAATAAAATTTTAATAAAATTGTGACAATGGTAGTTCCAAAATTGGGAAGGATTAAAAGGTTTGCATAGAATATGACTTTAAGAAGACTCAATACTCTTTTTACCCTTCTACTTGCTTGGTTTCATGAGTGTTTTCATGGACTTCTTATTGTTCCATGTCGACCATTAACAAGAAGTTGAATAAAGTCTTTGCATGTTGTGATTCCCATCCAAAAAGAAGAAAAAAAAGAAAAAAAAATATGAACACAATAAAAAAAGCATGATTGGAATTCAAGGCACACCCTAAAACACCTTAAAATTTTACATGTTATAATCAATATTCATACTGTAGCTTTCACCCAATGGAACACAAGGCAGAATTTCATTGTAAATGTGAAAGTGGTAACCCACAATGGATAATTTCATATACTTCATACTTTTGGAGCTAAAATCTGCCTCATAAGTAGTCAAAGCCTCATTCCCCAAGTGAAAAATATCATCTACAATTTATATTTGGGCTTGGGGGTCAAAAATGCCTTTTACAATGCTAAAAGGGCAATTTGATGGCTTTTATGAGGGGTAGGAATTTTTCTATGTTGAAAACACATGTAAGGGGTTGGATCTCACCTATCCCCAGCATGGAAGGATGGGGGTTTTGAAAACTTTTCTCCCTTCAATGTGGCGATTAAAGGCACATTTTAGAAACATTTCATCCAAACTGAAATGTTTTCCCTCATGTTGGAAACTTTTCCCCTAGCTTGCAAAATTTTCCCCTATCTTGGAAACTTTCCCCCTAACCTAGAAAGTTTTCTTTCTAGCTTGGAAACTTTCACCTTAACCTAGAAAGTCTTCCCCACCCCCCAACCTAGCATGGAAGCCACAAGAAGTAAAATTCATCAAGTTGTGCACTTCAATGTTGATCAACCACTTCGACAAGCATGGTGGAGAGCTTAGCATGAAAGATTCATTTGCAGCATGGAAGGGGTATCCCAGTTACTAATTTTAGTAAATGGAACGGCCATGGGAAAAGTACTTACTATTTTTACTAGCCCCCCAAATTTGGGTGTGCATTTTACCTGAATTTGGCAACCAATTTTTAGCAAAATTACATAAAATTTGTATCCATTTTTGTAGCCAATTTGCAGCCCCATTGAGGCCCAAAGACCATATAGAAGTCAAACTTCAACACCATTTAGAGGTTTCAAAGTTGTTGACAAGGTTCAACATTTTTGACAAAGTTGAGCAATTTTAAGCAAAAGAGAGAGTAATGGATTGCATATTTTTCAAAAGATGACACATTTTTTGGATAAGCAATTTTCAGCAACAATTTACACATACAAAACTCTACACCTAGGACATTTTGAGGTACTCAAGACTCTTTCAAGTTTCCATACTTGTAGTCTCTTGAACCCCAATGTGAAAGGATTGAGGTCTTGAGATTTGATGGATTTTGGTATTAACACTACACTTCTGGGATTCCAAACCTAACGTGGAGAAACTTATTATCCAAATATTCCTCCTTTCTCACCCCTTCCACCAATGATCAAATTGCAGATCCAAGGTTGTAGTAGTGAAGGGAGGTCCTATAGCATCAAGAGCAGCTTGGCATCTAGATCTTGGAGCAAATCATCTTGACTTCAAGTGGACCCCCAGTTTGCTCATCGTGGAACCATTTGTACACATTTCTCTAACTTATTATTTATTCATTTTTTAATAAATTTTTAGGTTTTGAGCTTTTCGTTCAAATATAAATTTATTATTTGTGCATTATTCAAACCTAATCATATTTCTATATTTTGCATCTCTCTCAAGTCCTTGGTTGATCTACCGGACTAGCCAAGGCACTTCGAATCCTATTTTTATCCAAAGGCCCTAGGGTTTTAGGCTTGAGGAACTAATTATGTCTAGGATCCTTGGTTCCCATTCCAGCAATTGAGGTTTTTAGTCACAATCATTTTTCTTGGTGCTAGAAGGAGGGCCTTCACCTAAATTCTATAGCTAGATCTATTATTACCATTTACAAGCTTTTCCTTCATTTTCTGTAGCCAAAACCTTTAAAAAATCAACATTGGTCTTTTTCCCTTATGACCAAAACTATAGCATGGAGGATGCAAGTGGTTGGGCTTTGGTTTTTAATAACACTTGCTATGATTTTTAAGGCCCAAAGCTAATGTTGATATCTCTTTGTTCCATTGTTTTTATTGCCAAAATTTTATTTTCCAACTTCTAAAAGTGGATGGTTCAACTCATCCCAATCTCTCTCTCTCTCTCTCTCTTATCCCCCCCTCTCCAATCTCTGATGTTGGAATAGGAAGGTGTAATATTTTATTATCTCATGACATTTCTTTCCCCCTACCATACCTAGTGTAGAGGCACTTGGAAAGCCAACTTGGGAGAGTTTTAAAGCCAATGTCACCAATATTCTATTTTTGATAAAGGGGTAAATCTCCCTTAACATTCACTTACTAATAATAGCAAGTATATCATTTTTTGTGCCATTTTCATTTTTTCTAAGAGGCTTTGGATTCCATTCATTGGAATTTTCTCCTATTTAACATTTATAGCCTATTCTATTTTAGAGATTCTCAACATTATAGCCATGTCTTTCTAAAAATTCACCAAATTGCCCTTCACCTTCACTAGCAAAGATCATAACTAATAAGTCATGAAGGTGTATGATTTCAAAGACCCTACCATCATTGAATGTAGGTGATCTTTCAAAGTTAGAGGGAAAAGTCCTAATTTTGTAGCCATAAATGAAGATCGCTGTAACTATATCCCATGCCATTGTAGCAACACATCATACTAAATTAATGCCACAAAAAAAATTATAACATATTAATGTCATTTGCAACACAGCTATGAAATAAAAAACCATCAATTGTGGGTTTCACCATCACAAATTTGATAACTACTCACATGGTGTCCACCATGAGACCCCTCATGACACAAGGATCACACAATAGATTTGTCCTATTTGTGCCTTAAGTAGTAGCACAAACATCTTTTTCTTTTTCTAGGCCATAAGCTACAACTATAGTGCAACATTTTCCATCTATCATGTAACCCATAACAAGGCCACAAGCCTCAGAACAGATACCACAACCTTATGTGTAGACCTCACAAACTATGGGGCCACTACAAGGCTTAGATAAAGGCTTCCAACTAATCGAATACCTAATAGAAGAATGAAAGATGCTTAAAGCCTCTACCACACAAACCATTAAGGTTATGGACTTCTACTAGGATGATCACATAAGTCCTATAGTCCCATCCTTAACACTTCCTCCTAATGTCTCCATTCCATAATTTATCAAATATAATAAAGAAGGTAATCCTAATGCTCACCTTATTACCTTTTGATCTAAATTTTTGCTCTTGTAGCCATGGCCTCATACCATCATGAGGATTTTTTCTATGTCCTTGATTGGGAAAGCACTTGATTAGTATCATGCATTACCCAAAGGATTTATATCCTCTCTAGAAGACCTAGTAGCCTAGTTTGTTAATCACTTCAAGTATAACTTGAAGCTTAATACAATGCTTGATTAAATCATGAAGGTTAAGTAGGGGCATTTAGAACTCTTATAGAAATTTATTTAGTGATGGAATGGACTACTAAATGAAATACCAGAGCCTATAGCCAAAGCCCTCTTATTAGCCATATGCAAGGGGGCAATTAATGACTTCATCAAGTTAAAAATTTACTACCATAATCCACAGTCTCTTGGCCAAGCATTCTCATAAATCACAAACATAGATGATCTTGTAAAAGCCAACCATGATCTACTCCATATATCATATAATAACCAACATGCTCAAAGAGACAAATAAAAGAGCAAACACGGTAGCACTATTGTGGCAACAGTAACCAAGAAAAACAAGACAACGAACCAAGGGACAAAGGTCAACCCACGCAAGGCTCTGATCAATGACCATAGTAGCCAACCATCAACTTTTGGAACCAATACATCAACAACAAATAGACCTAACTTTGAAAGGAAAGATAGGTCTAGATACACTAAGTTACCACTAAAACCATTTGAGTTACTTGATCAACTATTAATAAGTGGGCACATACAACACAAACAAATGACCAAAGCCACTCAAAAGAAACATGCGAAACTATCTAAAATAGCCAAAGATCACTCTCGACCAATGAAAGATGATCCCTTATTACCTAGATACTTCAAGCTAGATCGCTTCTTCCATTATCATCAACTACTTGATCATGATACAAACTTCTACTTTACACTGAAGGATGACCTAAAAAGGATGATAGATAGGGGGCAACCAGTCTTACATCCTTCTAACCTAGTTCAACCACAAAACTAATCAATGTAGGTCTATAAAGACCCATTGAATGTTAATGATAGCCTTTATGTTATTTCAGAATTTAACATTAATGACAATCAAATACTTGCAAGAGAACCGTTTGTGATCCAAGTACTCCTTTACAATGAGAGAGTTGCTTCAACTTTCCATTGCTCAAGATCTTCCTTCATTGTGAGGGTACCATTACAAATGCCTTAGAGAGAACCTTTTGTCATCAAGGTCTCCAAACCTAATACAACTTGAATAGCTGTAGCCCAACCAACTGCACAATGATCCCCTATGCTAGCCAATGCTACCACCTCTTCTTTACAACCAATGACTAATAATCAAAATATTTCAACTAACCAAAGGAGAAAGTATAAGCAAGAGCCAAATAACATGGGAAATAAGTAGAATAAGACAGGAAAGGAAGTGGACCTACCAAAGCTCACTTCCATTTTGGCTATACTTATGACCTTCTTTGCCCCATCTCCTTTACTCAACAAGCCACAGGATGATACTAAAGTTTATAACCAAAAAAATCACAAGGAGCCATAGTAGCCATAGCCTAAAATTGAAATCTACCTTTTGGGAGGTATGTAGGAAGTAAACAACAATTGAGGTGACAAGCCCATGGCCAATGACAAAAACATCCTCAATGTAATAGATCAAGTTAGGTAATCACTTAAGTAGAAAAATACAACTTTGAGCTTGTATGACTTGATTATAAGTTTTGCCACACATTTTGAGGCACTGGTGAAAATGTTGACCTCCATACCTATTAGTGAGGATATTCCTACTAATGAGGAATCTATCCATGTAGTCATGGTTTTTCCCTCGCTAGGGGAGGACAAATCAACATCCTTAACATTTCACAATAGTGAAATTAAGGTTAATCCCTAGAATGATGAGGTGACTATAGTTCCTCTATTTATAACCATATGCATAGGCCAATTTAAAATACATCAGGTACATGTTCATGATGGAGTAGTAACCAACATCATCCCATGTACCATCATTGAATTGCTTAGGCTTAACTAAGCAAATACAACCTACAATCACTACAACTCTTAAGTCCTTCAATGGATCAAAATTTTTTATCAAGGGGTCTATCTCCTTGGATTCTGTAGTTGGAGAATAATTTCCTACAAGTGTAAACTTCTTGGTGGTGGAAGAAACACCAAGATTCAACTAGATCCTAAGAATACCTTGGTTGGATTAATTACAAGTTATCTCCTCACCCATACATAAAGAAAATCACCTACCTTATGAGGGAGGTGAAATCATCATTCATGGTGACAATGTAGTTCCCTTAGCTATCAACAACATGGGCATAGAATAGGGGTCCAAAGTGGAGCTTTAAGAAGAAGCTCCTAACCATGAAGATCAAAAACCAAAGGCAACCAACAATGACAATGAGAAGTAATGCAAAACACTATGGGATGAACTCTCTTTCAACATTGTAAGGAAAGGGAATGATGAGTACAACCTTGTGCAGAGTAGGCCTTACTCATTCATTAATCTTGCAAATATTAGGAAGAGTCTACATAACTAAGGTTTATCCTAACTTTCTTATGCCTTTACAACTAGATGTAATGATAGCCAAATAGCCTTATTTTTTCTTTTGCAATTTATTATATCTTTGTTATTTTATGCACATGGCCTATGCATGTAGCCTAAGTGTATTTGCAGTCTTACTTATTCACTACAACCATTCTTTATTTGTACTTATATTTTTAGAAAAACATTTAAAACATACCTCTTTTAGACCATGGCCCACTAAGGTCCAAAAATAGCACTAAGGCCTGCTACGACCTAAAATTGGTACTACAGTCTGATATGACCTTAAATTGGCATTCTCATTTGCCAAGATGTTAAACTAGCACCAATGTCTACTAAGATGCTAAACTAGCATTATGGCTAACCATGGCCTTAAACTAGAAATGTAGTCACAATCATGCAATATAACTTATGTCCATAATGGCCTTAAACTAGAAAGCATCTTGTTTATTATGACATTTCAATTAGCCATAAGCAAGAACATCAACATTGCCATTTTCAATGTTTACAACATTTACTACTATGAATGCGTACAACCAGAATTAAACCAACATTTAAAATTAAAATGACCATAAATAAAACATGTAGTAATGATGCCAAAGGATAACCATCCATAACATAGTCTTGCCTAAGTGTACCCATCAACATAGAAACAAAATAAATAGCCAACAAGATAAACTGAAGGAGGCTATTAAGTAGCATTCGAAGGAAGAGGTGGTGTGCCATTCTGACCCTCACTACTGGGGCTACTAATGTCTCCTAAGGCTTAAAATGCAACAACATATAGCTAGTTAGTAAACCATATCTAAGATTATGAATTAAAACAAAAAAATAAATCATAAAATATATCAAACCTACAATGAGTTTCGCTCCATCACTTCCAAAGATAGATGGGGAAGGTCTTCCTCCAAACAATGGAGGATCTAGTCCTCCATCATGTTGACCTAGTCAACATCCCCTATATTAATGCCAAAAAGAATGCTAGATCTATCTATAGGAGTCCGCATAGGAGGCTCATTAGTAACAATAGTTGTAGCAATCTCACTCACAACAGTAATCATCTGAAGAGTAGGGGATTGCTTCACCTTCAAAGAGCTTTCAAAGAGTTGGCTCTCTCTTGTTCCATTCAAATAACTCTTTCTTAAGTCATTTTAGGTAGGCCCCATAATCAGCCTTATATTACCATTGGTGGGTATTTTGTGTCTTTTCCCACTATAGGACCCAAGAACAATGAGCCTTCTGGTCTTTAACCTTTTGGAAGATGAGGTCCATTTGCATACATTGCTTCACCATCTCCATAGGACTTCTACTTTGTCTTGAATGACATGAAAATAGTGAGCCCATGTGATCTTCTTAGTCTATAACTCCTCTGAGTTAGCCACTTGGGCTTTCACAAAGGCTTTACAGTCTTAGAGATTCCTAATCATATCCTCCTACCCTTGAACCTTTTCCCTCAATGCCAAAACTTCCTCCCATAGGGATTCGTTAGACCTCTCTCACTTCCATAAAGCTTTTGTGAATGACACTGCTAAATTAGTGGTAGTGTCGTATAGCTTCATGGGTACACTAGACATGTCATAGGGGAGTTTAGGCAAAGATTCTACCTCCATATTTGTGTTGGAATCCCACTCCATAGATAGTACCACACAAATCATAAAATACAACCATAAGACACAACCTCAAATAGCCATAATGCAAACAAAGCCTATAGCCAAAGTGCATAAAACAAGATCCTTACCTATCTTAGGTGCAACCTGATGTAGCCGATTGATTATGTCCTTAGCCATCCCATGCAGGAACTCCACTTTGTTTGGAGTCTCTATCCATGGTTTCATGCAAAACTTAGGGATGAGAGCTTACACTAGTGGTTGAGGAACAATTGTGACCATAGTAATCATCAAAATGTTAGGATGACAACCAAATGTAATTGATGCAATATAACAAAAATATTAAGGCATATGCATACATGGCTCATCCTCCTCTTCCTCCTCCAGGCAGTTGATGGGAGAGCTACCTAGTAATGCCTCATGAAACAAGACATCTAGGTTATCTATGCTTGCATTAGTAAGTCCTTCAACCATGGGTTGCTTTAGGAGTGTCCCTTTTGCACACCTTCATTTTTCCTTCATAGCAATTTGGGTTTCTTTAACATGATGCTTGTCTAGAACCATATCACATATAAAACTGATTAACACATGAAATCATAAAGTAACCAAAAGAACATGAAATAGCCAAACTTAAACAAAGCACACCTACAATTGCCTCCTGTGATAGCTTAAGCGTTTTTGTGGTGGATTGATCTGATGCTAGGGGTACCTCCTCCATGGGTCTCTTAGGTTTCTCTCTAGCTATCCCTTCAACCTCCATGCATCATCATTTGGCCTCCTAAACACTAGCAAGAAATGAGAGAGGCTCATCATCATTAGTACTGTTAGGAGACTCATACTGTCTAACATCAAGATTCTTAGTGGTGATGGATAATGTCTCATCTACACCTTTTGGTGGATTATAGGCTTACACTATTAGACAAATACATTTATTCTAAGACTTAGAAAGTTGTTTTGGATCTTTGGAAACCCATCTTCCATTTCTATACACTACCAAAAACCTCACAAACCTCTTTAGATAACCTGCAAAAAATGAAAAATGCATATGGATTCTGATAGAGGTATCCACATGAAGTCTAAGAATCTCCTCTCAAAGCCTAGTAGCCAAAGCAATAGCCCAATCAAATTTGATGCCCTCCATTAAGACCTTCTTAAAGGTTCATCCCTATGCTATGCCAATCACCTTCTTTTGTGATAATAGTTTGTGGAATGCATAAGACCTAAACAAAGGATACGATTCCTTTGCATCAAGATTCATGAAGCTATCCATTGAAATTCCAGAGTGTCCCATGTTAACACCAAGTGACTCTAGAACTTCCTTATGATGGCATGATTCCATCACTATACTACCAGGAACCTTGGCCCCATTAATGAGGATCACAAACAAGTCATGAAGGAGGCCAACACCTATGCCAATGTTCACCTTAACACCTCAGATGATGGTGCTAAAACGATCAGCCTCCTCATCAAAGGAGTCAATAACATACACCATCTCCATAGTAGAAATGGAAGGAATAAGTTACATAAATACATCAAATAAACCTACATGTTGAATGTTTTCTTGAATATATCCAATGGCCTATCTATTTATCCACTCCTACAATGATGTCACATCACTAAAATTTAGGATGAGGGTTTCCTCATGACGTGAGCCTAAAGGTGGTATAGTTATGTCAGCTAAGGTGGAAGGTCCTATGAACCAATAATCGAGGGTTAGCATCCATATGAGAAATTTTAATGATCAAGAAAAATAGTGAAACACTTAAAGCCATAAATACACTATAAGTTCACCTTTACTTTTCTTCCACGGTGCAGAGGTTCCAACTACAGGAGTTTGATTTGTATTGTTACCATCTACCCACCAACTATGCATCATCTTATCATCCTTACACTTCTTGTATACCATGTTGAACCTAGTAGCATATTCATCAAAGTCCCCTCTTAACTGTTGGTACACAACAACTCTACTTTGTGGACTCTTGGTGAATTCATCTAAAGTAATTTGACCCACTGCCAAGATTTAATCATTAACAATCAAACCCTACTTGTTGACCTTGTACCTGCAAAAAGTAAAATTAATGAAGTTAGGCAAGGAAGTTTAGCCATGGCCATATAAAATCATAAGAAACATTACAATGACCATGTTTACCCCTATAGATGATACATGGTGCCAAGAAAGTTCTGGAATAGTGTGTGGGATCTATGTGCCACCATTAGAGTATTATCATTGTTATACTAGCTTTACTCTAGCATCATTTAAATATCTAACAAGTAGCATGAATGTAAAACATTTGTAGAAGTTCTTTATATTTTATGAACTAATTTATTAATAATATACCTAGTAATTAGTCCTAATTCCTAAGGCAATAGGATCTCCACAACAACCCCAACTACATCTACAAACAAGTGTGACCACAACATCACATTGAAGTTCTTGAGAAGGTAGGCAAGGAAATCCCTTGCCTTGGGCTAAAATGACAATGAGCTTCCCAAGAGGCATGTCATGTGGTGGAGTATTAGTCTTGGGATGACCAATGTAGCACAAAATGTCTACCAGCTCCACTATAATGAGAATAGGCCTTCAGAAGACCCTGCACAAAGCAAAGCAAACACTCATCATAACACTATTATTGTTTCTTCCTATTATCCCATTTTTTAAAAGTCTCCTATGTAAGAAGATAATAGAGGAACTCATCATAACAATTGATAAGCCTTATCTCTTGAATTTTAATGAATTTAGCAAAGAGGATTTCATCTAGAAATTGATTAGATAAATGTTTTTTATTCCTCGTACTATCCCATCATAACTGAGATAAATGATTGCCAAGTACATTCTTGATTCCTTTTCTATCGATCATGATAAGATCAAATGCTTGTAAAATTACCAACCACCATATGATACAGAGGCTAATTATTGGCTTGTTCATCAAGAAATGGATTGCACTATGATCTGTGTGCATAAGACGTTGGTATCCAAGCACATGTTGCCTTTTTTTCTCCAAAGAAAATGCCACCACCATGAGTTCCTTCTTAGTGATGGTGTAGTTTAATTATGCACCCACAATGCTTTTGTTTGTATAATGGATGTAGTATGAACATTTATGGTCTTCAATTATATCAACACTTCTTCCAATGTATAGGTAGATGCATCTATCATTATGTAGAAAGGCCTAGACAAATCTATGGTACATAAAATTGGAGTTTCTATGAGCTTTTATTTTAATACTTTAATGTTTGTTTACATTCCTTCATCCATTTGAACCCTACATATTTTCTTGTAAGCCCCACTAGTGGTTTAGAAATTTTGGAGAAATTCTTGATGAAGCACCTATAATAACCAATATGCACAAGGAACGACCTCACATCTTTTCTACTTTAATATTCTCTAATAATTTTATGGATGACATGTACTTTCTTTGGATCCACTTCAATCATTTTTTCTAAAATTCAATTTCCCAAGACTATGCCCTCTTGAACCATCCAGTGGCTTTTTTGCTAATCGAATAGTAAGTTGATCTCCACACAACACTTTTAACACTTTCTCTAGATGGTCCAAGGCTTGTTCAAAGTTGGTACCATTGGTGGATGCTTCATCCATGAAGACTTCCACACCACTACTAATTTATTGTTCAAAAATTTTGAGTACTAAGTGTTGAAAAGTTGTAGGATCATTACAAAGATCAAAGGATGTCTTCTTATACATGAACATCCTACAATGACTTGTAAATGTTTTTTTGGCCTAATTTATTAATGGTTTTTAAATTTGGTTATAACCTATATAGCTATCTAGAAAATTGTAGTAGTTGTTCCTTGCAATTGTATCAAGCACCTCGTCCACAAGTGACAATGAGAAATGATCTTTAAATATTACCATATTCAACAAACTTAAGTCTACACAAACATTCCATTATACTTCTTTTTTTGACACTATCATGACTAGGCTCACCCATTCACTATCTACTACAAAATAGATGAACCCTATCTTAAAAAGTTATCACACTTTATTAATAGCTTGCTTAAGCTTCAAACTCAATCTCCTCTGTGGCTATCTCTTTAGTTGACTAGAGGAGTTTGTATAAAGCTGATGTTTTCATATCCATGGATTTATTCATTTCAACTTATGAAATGATCATGCAAATGTTGTTTCTCGTTTATTGCCTACTTGTAGAAGCTTCTTTTTCTATTCTTTGGTGTGATTGGCTTTGATAATTATCGATTGGCCATTATCAAGAAAATCATATTCTAATATTGTTGGTAAAGCTTTAAGTTGAAGGGGCTCCTACTTAAAATCATCATGGATTTTCAACTTCCCTCATTCCATTTCTGCGTTTTTGCAAAAATGTTGGTTATGAATCTACTTCATTCCATCTATGTTATCTATGTAAGTAGTTGTGAGAAGGTCCATTGGTTCCATGCAAATTATTGATCTAGAGTGATTTTTTTATGTCAACCACTAGGTACCATCGTATTTTGTGACTATTCCATACAAGCACCATTGAATGTTTGATGTTTTAGCATACTTATTGGATGTTGTGATGGATATACTCTTCATAGGCCATATTCTTTGCATATAATGATACCTTGTATTACTATGTGTGATTCATGGAACTCACTTCTTCTCTAGCTTCTCAAATTTATTTTCCCTGGAGATTTCGAACGAAAGGTCTTTGATCCTTATCTTGGCATTAATTGTACTAAGCCAAGCCATTTCCATAATAATAGGGAAGTATACTTTTCAATTATTCATATGGGTCACTAGGATATCTGTCAAATATGACCAACCACAAATGGTGATCATAATTTCCTCCACCAACTCCAAGGGGATAATTATGGACTAATTTGCAAACTCCAATTTGATGTTACATTTATTAAGTAGAGGTAAGTTTTAGGTCTTATACATCTCTTGATAAATTAAGTTCACTCAAAACCTCAATCTAGTAGAGTGTTGCATGGATCATTTCTTACAATCTGGAAATATATTAGTAGACTCCTAGAATCAAATCATTTCCTAGAAAAGTGTCTCATTTTGATCTAATCTATGACCAATTGGATCAACATGATAGTATGAACATTTAAGGACCTTTGGTTTGAAGCTGAATTAAGGATCATTTTGGAAGCACTTAATGCATTATTAATAATCACAAATATCTACAAGGGTTTCTGTGGATTATTTTAGCTAAAGAAATAATTCATTTGAGGCTTATGCTCAAAGACATCTGAATAGTCATTCGACTATAAGTTCACTACCATCATGGTATTTCATTATTATGGCTATGATGGAATTCCCTCTTGTATAGATAGTACAAATGCTAAGTGGTGTTAGAAGGTGTAAGGTGAGATACTGGATATAGAAAAAGATAAGCAATGAGATACTTAATTAAAAAAGTGGAGGTTCTATGATATTCTAAATGATAGTAGTAATGAGAGAAATAAGTGTGGTTTGTAAAGCTATGAGGAGATATATGTTATTAAACATAATATCCATAAGGATCCTACTACTAGTAAGGATATTGCTATTGTAGTGGTGGCATCCCCCATGACTATGAGTTTTTTCATTGTTGATACTACTCCTGAGGTTGAGGTGGTGCTCTACTTGTGTAATATAGTATTTAGTGGAATTTCTGCCTATAATTTCCTTATTGATAAGATAATCTGCTAAGTGATTTCTTTCTTTCCAGTTTTGGATTCGATGCATACATCCCAAATTGTTCCAAATATGACACTATAGAATAACATTTTTTGGGATGTTCTTATTAACAAATATTACATTCATTATCTTTTTTCTTTTTAACCTCCAACCTTATCCATTGCAACAATATTTCCTTTTTTCTTATAGTAATCCTTGTCTATATCTTTCCTTCTCCTTCTATCTTTATCTCTACTTCTTTGCTCCATCTTCTCCTTCATAATTTTAATAGTTTGGAACTTCTCATCCAATGACTTCCACATTGTATCTACCTTAGAATATTTTTGGATTAGTAAGATTTTCCTTTACAACACTTTATCTAGTAATTCTTCCTCCTTTAAATCAAAGAAATGCGCTTCCCTTTTGGGAAGGGAGAAATCTCTATTATATTGTTCTAAAATTTTCCTCTTTTTTAGCTCTCCTTCTTTTTTCATCACTTGATTAATTAGCCTTTATATTTGATGAACTTTTATTTCAAATACCCTTCATTGGGCATACACCCTTCATTGTCTTTGTTTTAGAGCCCATCTATAATGTGGTAAAAATGCTTCTTTTGAGAAAATCCATTGCCTAAGCATCAATGTAAGAGGAAGTAGTACCTATCCAAGGCTACATCCTTGGATTCATGATTACCTTGCTTCCATTTTTGGATTTACTTTCATAGATTGAGCACTATGGAGTATTTTTGGTACTTATCATTGAATAACTCTAGCATTATACTTTATCTATGAATGGATTCTAGTTTCAAGGACTAGTACAAACTTTCTATTTCTATGATGAGCGCTTTTAGAAATAATTTAATATTCTACCACTTGTTCTCGATATTCTATAAGGCACAAGTATCATGAAAGTCCTATAGATTATGCCATGGATCAGCGTTATATCCTCCTTCAAATTTAGGAATATTATTTATGTCAAGTCATTTAATTTTGCTATCCCTTTAATGTTTGATGGAAATTTGAATTACTTCTAAAACATTAAGCATATTTCTTGTAGATAGTAGTGATTCATCATAGTCATTGCATTCATGATGGTCTTTATCATGGCCATGTCTTCTATGATAAGACCTATTGTGCCTCCATTCTTGATGATGCTTCTCTTCCTATTGTCATTGCCTATGTTCCTAGTTTCTACCATCATGATGGAACTTCAAATCATCTCCAACTTGATCCCAATCACTCCTTCTATCTCAACAATAAATCCTCTTGTCTAAGTTTGATGATGATAAGAGTACTAAAGGTAGAGGATTAGGAGAATGATGCCTAGTAGTCCTTATCTTATGGTCCTTTGCTTATTCTTTCTCATTATGTTTTTCTTTCTCTTTTTCTTTGGATGAATGACTAGGAGATCTTTGCATTGAAGTTTGATGGGACACGATATCGCATCCCTCACGATATCGCGTATGCGATATCGCGGTGCACCATCATATCTATAAATAAGAGATGGCTTCTCCTTGTTTACTCATCATAGGCTAAAAGTAGGGAAACTCTGGTAGATTGATCACTCCAGAGATAGAATATTTTCCATGTGCCTGTAGTAGGTGTCCCTAAGTGAACAGATCTTTATTCGAGCAACTTTGTACCTAAACGAAAGTTGTGTATGGTAATAAAGATGAGCTTTGTGGATAAATCTTGCAGTGCATGGAATAGGATTTTATTACTTGTTATTTCTTACATGTTATTTATTACTTGCAGTAGCATTGAATGAGTACGACTTGATTACAAGCATCTTAGTGTGACTACTTGGTAACCTAGTGGCGTATCTAGGATCTATGCTTGGTAATCCCAGTGGTAGTCATAAGATGTGTATAGATAATCAAGGAACGGATGCTCATCGTGATTAAATTCTCTCTACCCTTATCTCCTAGTAACGTGGGATGAGTACGACTTGGTTACAAGCATTTAAGGATGTGTACGAATAACCAAGGAACGGATTCTCATCACGTTTAGGCTAGTTAGGTGCCTCAGTACTATCACTTTGAGCACGTGCATTACACATGGGATCCCAGTAACGAGTAGCGTTTGGTAACCACGGTTGCATAGGTTCAAGGTGTGTATGGTAAGTGGGAACGGATGCTGACACTAGGTAATTTAGACTTAGTGCATTAGTTAGAGTTAGTACTTAGTTTCTCAACCCTTTCCTAATTATTATAGTAGACATAAAACATAAAAATCATATACTTCATACTTGCTTAACCATACACTGTGACAAATACAAGTATGTCTGGGAAGACAACAAATAATTAACCCTAAGTGTTCCATGGGGTGTGTAGGCATTTAGTCTGCGGAGTTTGACCAGATTGCGTGTGAGAACGCTCGTATTCATATGGTTGAGTGTAGGGGTATCTCGCCACTCATCAAAGTTCTTTGGACATTGGACTCTATCCTCCCCTTACCCTAGTTATTCTCTAAGGTTGATTACAACCATTGGTGAAGTGTGTCATCTTTGAAGAAATGAGAAGAATCTATATATTAAGAGAGTCTTAAGAAGAAATCAAGACTTCCTTTTTGTAATTTTGCAAAAGTGGTGCTAGGATCCTATTATCCTTCAAGGTCTCATACCATGTCTTCATGCATCAATATTTCCTAAGATGTTCTTTAGTGGGCTGATAGTATCTAGAGGCATGATCTATTGCCTCATAATCTAGCCCTATTGATTCAATTTCCAACTACATGAGTTGGACCATGAGCATGATAAGAACAAAATAATCATGAGGTAACACAGTATAGTGTAATTGCTCATCTTGATAGAGAATCAAGGTGAAATCTAGATAATATGAATCTAGATATGCATAGACTACTCTTAGCTACTAAGGTTTCTCATTGGTAGTTCTTTTGATCTTATCACATTACTGATTGAAGTCATTAAGATGGAACAATGACTTACTCCTATGAGAAGAAGCCATTTCACTAATGTGGATAAAGTATGCCTTGATATATTATTATTATTATTATTTTAAATGAAAGGTAACTCTTTATATTTTTCTTATAATGATTTTATATGGATTCACCAATTAATAATACTTAGTGCACTTAGCTAGCTAAGTCCTTAGCAATGGTGTCAATGATGAGCAATAGGTACTCCCTACATGCAACTATATGAATCACAAGCATTCACATGCAATCTGGTCAAATTTCATGGACTTATTTATCGAAGTAGCTAATATTCCTAAATGGAAAATTATATAGTTGTAATTTTTTGTCTTCTTAATACATATTTTTGTTAATTTGTGTAGACAATTAGGTATGGTTGAGGCATAAGATATCTATTCTTATACTTTTTATCATTCTAAATGACTAAATGAATGAAGATTTAATACTTAAATTAACTAAATAATTAATTACTTCATTAACTAACTATCCTAATATAGAGTATCCTTTCTCACTTGCCATACATATCATGAACCTATATTAATGTTGCTAGGCTACCAAGCATATACTATTGAGCACATCAAGTATCTACCACTGGGATTAGCAAATGTTAATGTATCATAATTGTATTGGTCATACTTACATTGCTTATAAATAATAATATTAATTATTTAAGAATAATCATGTAAACTGCATGTAAAACAAGATGTTAAAGAGTAGAATTATGCTACTCTAAGTGCTATAATGGATAGAGGAAATCTTAATTTTATTACCACTCATGCAAATGTATCCCTGTACATGTGCACTCAAATAAAATGCTATACAATGACTGAAATCCACACTATGGACACTCACAAGGGAAATATTCTAACCTTCATAGAAGAAAACTATAAGAATTTGGCTAAGGCTATGATTGAAAGGTACCATAAATGTGAGGGGTATATGCACTTATATAGATAATGATTACGTCAATGTCAACATACCTATGTCGATGAATCATAGCATGTATCAATGGGGTTGCATTGATAGGCATGCATCAATGCAACTTATCTTATTTACAATTCATCACCTATAAAGTAGTAGCACACTAAAATGGAGTTTGAATTATGATAGAACACCTACGCAATTAATATCAATGTTTAATTTCCATTGTGTATTGAATAATTTATAGGGAAAAGAGAAAAAGGAAAACAAACCTTTAATCATTTGTAAGCCATAGTTAGAAAAATAAAAAAATTAAGAGAAAACATCATAAGGATATAAATATTACTTCTCCAAATATTACAAAATTTTTTGGAATACTAGGTGAATAATATGAAGAAACCCATCATGTCATTGTTAAGTTTCTTAACATAAAAGGCAAAGAACATTTGTGTCATCATCATAGTCACTTAAAGTAAAGTATGCATGAGTAAAGAATTTAGATCAACCATTATCTCACTAAGAAGAAACTTATAGAAAGAAGTAAATAATAGAAAAAAGTTAGGGAAACAAGTGAAAAGGGTCTTGTTGCATACCTAAATGCTAATAACATAGTAGTCATTATATATAAATAGTATGTCAAAATTTATTCAAAAAATATATAGTCCTTCTTCACTGTGGATTTATAAATATAGATAGTGGAATTTTAAATAAAGTTGTTGCATTGAATACTGTTAGTTTCTTTGGTAGTTTTGATGTTTTTAGTTTTGTTGAAACATGGAAAGATGTTGATTCTATGGATTTTTTGGTTTTTGAATTCATTAAGTTTGCTACAAGGAACATTTGAGTATGATAAAGAGGAAAGCCTTTTAGTGGCATTGCAGTGTAGTAAAGAAATTTTTTGAGTATTATGCACTTTTAAAATCATTCGATAATCATAAATAATACATTTAACTATAAATCTTATAACATCAGTATTATACTTTTCTTATCATATGCTATTTTTCCCTTAGACATGCTACATTATATGAAAATATAGAGTTGTTTTATGATCATCCTTTCTAGTTGTTAGGTAGAGATATTGAAAACTTTTTAGTAATAGACCTAGTATTCATTTATAGATATTTTAATGCAAGGATATATTTGCAATAAATAGAAATTATTTACTAGTAACATAATGTTGATTGTTCAAGCATTGTTAAAGATTGTAGGTTGGTGCAACATCTTGCAAATGAGACTATTAATAAGATAGATTAAAAAACATTAAAATGAATAAAAACTTTTGATCTTCTCATTTCCAATGGTCTTGATAAATCCCTTTAATCTTAATTATTTACTTTCACAAGACCTCGAGGTAACTCTTACATTGATTTTCTTTTATGTTCTTATAAAGACATTGAATTTTTTTAAGTTAAAAGTTAGAGAGGATTTGATGAAGTCTTGTTATGATTATTTATAGTTTTATTATAAATTAAAATCTCTTCTTAGATAATAAAATATAGGAATAAAAAAATGATAGTATAGATTCACTTGATAGTTAAGGTAAAATATATAAATACAATACATAACAAATGGAAACTTGAAAGATAGCATAAGGAAATTGAGAAAATTTTACTTACAATAGATAAGCAAGTTATGCATTCACAACAACAGGTCACTTAGAAGACTTGGTTTAATGAAGATTCGATACAGGCTATATAGAATATAGAAAATGAAATTAAGAAACATAGATAAAGTTTAATTAAGATATATAAATTCTTGATTAGAACCAAGAGGAGGAAATTTATCATGAAGCATAAAGAATATTTTACTTACATCATTAAGAAGAAATTGAGATAGTTTTGATAGTATTTGTCTAGAAGCTCTTCATCATTTAATTTTTTAAAGATATATGCTTATTTTATAATAAAGTATTTATAGAAGAAGATAATAATTCCACTACTATTGTATATTTAGCATCACTCCAATTTACCCATGAGGAAATTAGAGAGCATATTTAAAAATTAGCATCTTCCAAAGTTGTAGATTTAGATGGTTTATGTGCATAATTATTAAAGTGGGAAAGACTTCATATTCATAAAGAAATTTGGCACAAATTAACTTTTGTGATACATCAAGGATTAGATCAACATTAAAAAAAACTAAGGTTATCTTGTTATATAAAAAATGGTTTCAGATAATTTGGACATATATTGAATGAATGATTATTCTAATTAATATTTTTGTTCAGTTATTAGACTTTACTAGAAAAGAGAATTAATTCTTGAGCTAAAGATAACTAGGTTAGGGCAAAATGTCTATTAGGTTTTAGACAAAATCACTCCACTATTGATTACTTAATTACCCTCAAACATTACATGGAATTTGCAAAAATCTTAGCAAAATAGCTTTTATTTGTTTTGTTAAGTTTACAAAAGCATATGATGCAATGGTTCATACAAATATATGATCATGTTTATATAAAATTGGCCTCCCTTCAAAATTGATTATAGTAACTCAAAGATTGTATAAAAAACTGATATTAAAATTACATATGGTAATTTAGAGAAAAAATTTCAATTCTACAGAAAATTTGAAATTAATTAATATTTTTCTTTTTCTCCAACTCTCTTTTGTATCTTTATTCATAAAATATAGGAATGATTATACAATGGGCAAGAGAGTCATAGTATCAACATTATATCCAAGTAGTGAATAACTGTTTATATGCAAATAATGTTGCCTTAATCTCTACTAATGCAAAATTTATACAAAATATGTTACCAATTTCATAAAATTATTATGATCCATTTGGTCTTCAGGTAAATGTAGATAAAACTAAATTGATAATATAGGGTACAAGAAATATTTGTTATAAATTCCACTTTGAAGGTACCAATACATAAATAGTAAATTATTTTAACTATTTTAATCTCCATTATATGAACAATTACAAGTGGAGGAAGTATGTCGAAAAAATAATAGAAAATAATTTTTAAGGATTTATATACTTTCAAAAATATGTACAAGGATTTAAGACTTGGGGCTTGTAAAGTTAAAAAATAAACTTTCCATACTATCATTTATCCTATTGTATTCATTAAATGTGTTATTTGGGAACATGGTCTTTGTGTTAAACTTTGGAAAAAATACAAAAATATTTTCTTCTCAATAAGTTAAAGGAAAAGATACAAATACCCTTATGTTATTGATGAAACATGTTTTGCCATATACTCTAATGCTGGGTACGTGATGCTAGAGCTTCGACATCACATATGTCACGTCGGGGCCTTGCTTTGATGTCGCATGTCTAATGTTGGGGTGTCTACCCCAAGTTTATAAATATCATACTTGGGCTCCAATTTTTAATATTTTTTGGTCATTCTTAATCAGAGTAGTGAAGCTCTTGTATTTTACTTTCCTCAGAGCTAGAATATTTTCTGAGTGCCTACAAAAGGAGTCTAAAGTGTGTATGGTTCTTTGTTTGAGCACTGATGTACCTAAGCATAACAGTGTGACAGAAATAAAATAAACTCTTTTGACAATCCTTGTAGCACCGAGAATAACCTAATATTTCCTTTAATGCATTTTACTTTCTCACTCTTTATTTAATGTATTTGAATTAAGCAATTTCTTTTTAATAGTTAATGAGCGCAAGCATGACAACTTTGAGCATTCATATAGTACTTGGTAATCCAATAACACTTAATGTTTGGTAGCCTAGTAGTGCTATATGTGTTTAGGATGTGTCCAAAAAAGTGGGATGGTTACTTTTGTTAGGCTAACTAGGCAATAGACATTAGTTTTCAGTCCACTCTACCGTTATTCTTCATGTAGGTAATTACATCCATAAAATATAAAATGACAAGAATTCATATACCTCAATTATACTTAAACCATATCTTTAAGCCTCACAAGTGTAGTTGGGAAGACAATGAACATTCTTAACGTTGTTTCACTTCCTATAGAAACTAGTGTATGAGATATCTATAGGTCCACAAAATTCAACAATATCAAATTATATATACTCATCCTAATGAGTATACGCTAAAATTTATCTTCATCCTATACCAAGATGAATAGCTACAATGGAATGACATTGAGGGTAACATTATGTTGCCACCTTATCATGCTGCTCCTACAATAGTCTATCAAATGCTTGCATGATGTGGTCTTCAAGACCACCATGGGAAGTATATTGTGGAAGATGTTGACACTAGTGATTACCATCCCACTGAATCACAATGTATACAAGATTAGAAGCTAGAGAAATGCTATGAATTTTTGAAGGGAAAAAAACGTAACAATTCTCCATTCCTATTGTAGCAACAAGCTAGCGGAGAACCCTTCTCTAGGAATTTTCTATTTAATGAAACTCCTCTCTTTGACTTTGGTGATGGAGGTCAAAATTAGAATCTACACTCCACAGTTCATAATCTCAATTCTAGTAACAAGGGATCCAATGACAACAAAGGATCTAGAGGGGAAAATCAAGATAGGGATGTCAACAAGCATAATTGCAATCATTGTCAAAATCACCAAAGAGGTGATAGTAGGCACTATGATGGTGATGATTCTCCTTCCTCTTCCTCTTCATCATCATCTTCTTCTTTTGGCTCTAATCATGACCACATATGGAGGTGATGAAAATGAATGAAATAACTGACAGGACCAAGATAACCAAAGGGATCAGTAGGATAGGCAAGAACAAGGGTGTAGATGATCAAGAGAGGAAGATCACCATGAATGAAGGGGTAGTAGAGGGCATTATAGGCACCATGATCAAGCCCTTGATGAGCTTCTATTTTCTACCCAAAGTATGCTTAACATTGCAAGGGTAGTTAGAATCCCAACAAGGCATGTGAAAGACAGTTAGATCAAATAGGTAGACATGAATAATATTTCTTGATTTGAAGGAGCATATAACTTTGATCCACAGAATTATCTTCAAGCCTTCCAAGATGCATGTGCCTTGCAAAACATAGAGAGTGAGTCGTAGAAATTGAAGTTGGTCCAAAGGACACCCATCAAAGAAGTAGAGAATTGGTATCGATTCTTATAACTAAAATCTATTAGATGATAGATTACCATGCTCGAGTTATTTAATGATAAGTATCAAACATATTCTAGGGTATCCAACTTAAGGAAGCAAATTCAAGTGTAAAAATAAGGAACACATGAACCCTTAGATGCTGCCATCAAATGTCCTAGCCATGGTTATTCTTAATTAGCTTAACTTCACAACATTATAGATGGGTTTCATAATGAAATAAGAAAAATCCTTAGTGTGTATTCCCAAGGGTTATTATTAGAATTAACTGCTCATCAAGTACAAAGGTTATTAGAGTAGGTCACCAAAGAGGAGCGTGAACTAAGATATAGAGAAATTGTAGACTACAACTGGGATTCTTTCATCTGCAAGAGAGAGGTTTGATTCTATGATAGTGAGGATGAATCCATATTCAATGAGGGGATTCATAAGAAAGCCTTGTGACTTTAACAATTCCAATCTAAACTTATAACCAAGGTTGATTAGTTAAGTAACTCCATGAATAGTAGATTTCAAGTTGTCCTCAAAATGACTAAAGAGTCCAAAGAACAAAGTAGTGAGCATGAGTGCATGAGGTGCAAGGAAGCTAAACATGCATATTACAAAGGTAAGGGTAAGATTGTTGCAATAGAAGAGGTTGTGAATAGTGAATTAGATAATGATCATGGATGTGATGTTTGTTACTACGAACATCCTAATGGATGTTTCCCCATTGTGTCACATCTATAGGAGTTTGGGGTATGTGCTTTACATCCATGACTTAGATAAAGGAAAAAATCCAAAAGTTTACCTTATCCTCAAGGTAATATCAGGAAATTCCACTAGCAACAATCATATTATCCAAGTGGAGCTCCACTACAATAGTATGAATAATATCAATAATGACAACAAACACAATCATGGGTACTAGCACTACTAAGATAACAATACCCTTATGAGCAACTTAATCTAGATGGTTACCATGTGCAGCAACCCATATCTCCACATGACTTCTCTAGTTACATTTTTAATTTTTAGCCTCACTACTATCCTTTAGATTATTACCAAGCTCATTCGCCACATGAAAGAAGGGATACTACCTACTATCCTTACTCTCCTATCCCTACACACACTCCTACTTCAGTTGCATAACTACCACTTGCTCCTCCTATGTAGGGTGAATTGCCCACTCAAATGTAACAACATAATGCTACGATGGCTATTAATTTGAAATATAATCATCAATTGAAATGGTCAACTACCTGATCAAAGAAAATACCTTTCTTTTGACCCCATAGTCCACCTAAGCCTTCACCTACATCCATGATTGACAACCCTACTCCTACCTCTTCCTCCATATCAAATTTTCTTTAAGCCTCCTTCAAATCAAACTCTGCCAAGGATCCATATCATAATGCTTACTCACACTGTGTCTAATTGGATTCATGTATGAAACATTCCTAGGAAATTAACCCATCCTATAAGTCCTATAATTTATTTGCAGATTTCTAGGAATGAACTATGCAAGGCTCTTCTCAATTTAGACTCTAGTGTTAATTTGATTTCTCATGAGATGTACATTGCTTGGAACCTGCCTCCTCTTAAGAAGAGCAACATCAGATTGAAATTGGTAGACTAGTCCATCATTGTTTCATTTGAATTGGTATAAGACATTGTGACCACTATCTATTGGTAGTCTTATCTTGTCAAATTCCTAGTAATTAAAGTGAAAAATTGCAAAGGGGACTTCCTAATCATTATGGGAAGGGCATGGTTGAGCACCGTAGATATAAGAATGGGCATCAAAGATCTTTCCCTAGAAATATTTAATGAAAACACATTTGGAAAGATTAAGAAGAAGAGAGTTACATGCATCATGTACAACAATAGCTACTGCAATTGTGTATAGAAACTTTAGGCCATAAATCAAGAATCTATCTTTTCATGTAAGTAGTATGTACCAAAAGTCAAAATTTAAAGGTGTCTATACGTACCATCCATAAAATAGGAGGATACCTAGTGGTTGACCACTAATTCAAAAAGCAGCAAACTTTGTATGGAACCAGCTAAGAGCCTAGTATATGTGTATGTCATGAGCATGGATGAACTCAAGCAAGTTCATCATCAACTCTCTGAAGATACAAATGATGATACCCATTGGGAAGAGTTTGAGATTCCTAAGAAATTTAAGCAAGAGCCCCTTGAACTAAAAATGTTATTGGTTGGAATGGAATATGTATTTTTAAAAAATAAGAAGCTAGTTATAATCAATGGAAGACTTTATCCAGAATAGAAAGAAATGGTGTTGAACGTAGTTGATAGATGTTTAATAACTTTTACTTGGTCATATCCTAAAGTCATACAAATTGATCCTAGGATATTCCAGCATAGCATTTACACTCACAAAACCATAAAGCAAAAATGACAACCATAGAGGTAGTTGAATCCTAAATTAAAGCAAATCATCAAAGAGAATTGAGCAACTCCTCAAGGCAGGGTTCATTTATCCCATTGTGGATAGTGAGTGGGTTAGCCCTCTCATAATTGTGCCAAAGAAAGATGACAAGTGTTATGTTTGCATTGATTTTAGGCTATTAAATATGGCGACATTCAAGGACCATTTTCTATTGTCATTTGTTGATCAGGTGCTAGATACAATATCAGGGCATTACTACTATAACTTCCTAGATGGTTATAGTGGCTGATGAGACGCGAATTGCACAGGCCGCGATATCGCATACGTGATATCGCATCCCCTGCGATATCACGTATGCGATATCACGTCGTTCCCTGCGATATCGCGTACGCAATATCGTGGTCCACCGCCAAATCTATAAATAAAAGGT
>MNCI01022585.1:0-20231 GCA_015680685.1 Gnetum montanum | reverse complement strand
GAAGGTTACCTTACCCACAAGGTAACCCAAGGAAGTTCCACCAACCCTTAACATATTAGCCAAGTGGAATGCCTCCACAACCCATTGGACAACATCAGCAATGGCAATACCCACAGTCATGGGGGATGCCACTAGCAACACATATCAATACCCTTACCGGTAACCTGATCCTTACGGTTACTATGTGCAATAGCCGGTTTCTCCAGGTGACTCTATGGATCACACTACCCCCCAACGTCACTACCAAGCTCGGGAGTACTTCAAAAGGACTCCTTCTCCTCTGGGAGACATCTCACATTCAGTCCATCCTCTAACTCCACCTGCACCTCTTCCTCCAGTAGTTCCCATACAACCTGTTCCAACAATGCAAGGGGAATTGCCTACCCAACCGCAGCAACATAACGCCACGAGAGTTGTAAATATTCAAAGGGTAAATATCCAACCGGGTACTAGTTCTAGCGACAACTGTACAAAGAAGAGACCCTTTTTCAGAACTAGGAGCCTAGACAAACTCTCGCAACAACAAGCAGACAGGTACATGTACAGGCCTCTAACCACTAACGCTTCAGAGAACCCTTTAGTCCAAAGGAGTGTAACACATACGATTATGTTAACACATACCGTAACTGACTGGATCAAGGTAGGCCACCTTCCTAGGAAACTAACTGACCCTAGGAGTCCCTTTATTTATTTGCAGATCACTGGAAATGCACCACATCGGGCTCTTCTTGACTCAGGTTCTAGAGTCAACTTAATTTCACAAAAGATGTATCACACCTGGAACCTGCCACAACTTAAGAGGAGCAATATCCAACTAGAGCTGGTAGACCAGTCCATCACCATTCCCTTGGGATTGGTGAAGGATGTTATTACCACTGTGTGTGGTTGGTCCTACCCAGTGGACTTTCTGGTGATCGAAGTTAACAACAACGAAGGGGACTTCCCAATTATAATGGGAAGGGCATGGCTAAGCAGAGTAGACACATGCCTTAGGATCCTTGATCTTTCCTTGGAAATCTCTAAAGCAAACATATGTGGAAAGATCGAGAAGAGGATAGTTACATGGAGGAAATGTCTCCATGTAACAGGTATGCCCAGGAAACTCTGCAACAAAGATGCCCGTATGTAGCAACCACACAAGACATAGTAGACACCCCATGGTTGACAGTAAACAACCCATGGTTGACAGCTTCTCGTGAGAGCAGAAAAATATGCATGGAATGAACTGAGGTAACTCATGCCAACAACCGTGGCATAGACTCATTGGAATGTGAGCGTCGCCAACTTCCACCCCTGAATCTAAGATCATCAATTGGGAGAAGTTGGGCACTTCTTAGAAATTCAAATAGGCGCTCACTATTTCGGATCTCTCCCTTACAACTCAGTCATGGGGGAGATGGCCACCTATGCTAACCATATGGGGCCCTTAGTTCTTTTTTAGTTTTTGTTTTACACATTTTTGTTTTACAATGTTTTTGTTTTACATGTTTTTGTTTTACAAATTTCTTTAACTTTTCTTGTTTTTTTTTACACCATCGTTATAATTTTCTATTTCTTTTTTGTGTGTGTGTGTGTTTCCACCCTGTAAGTTCATCACCCAATAAGTGTTCGGGCCAATGGGATGAACTGTGTTTCATTAATTGCTAATGTTTGATTTTTACCTTGAAGTTACATTGTTGATACTAAGGTATGTTGCTTTTGATATGGTAGGAAATGAGATCACTTCATCCATCCATCCATCAAAGTCTATGGTTTCCCTTGGCTTGGAAATGTACAGCTCCCTTCCAGTAAGAACTTTAATAAATCAGTGACTGGGTATTTTTCAAACCAAGGAAGAACTCAAGGATTGCAAAAGGTGTGACTTCAAGGGAACTTGGTGCTCTTGTGTTGGTCATTCACTTGGGTGCTTGGTTGTTTTCTTCTTGAGTTTTCTTACTGTTTCAATGTTACTCAATAATTGGAAGCTAAGATAATAAAAATAAGAAGTCTTTGCATGGTGTGGTCCCCACGCATAAAAACACAAAACAAAAAAAAAACCAAAAAAAAAGAAGAAGAAAAAAATCAAAAAGCAAAAGTGAGGATTCAAAGCACACCCCTTAGATGAAATAAAATTTTGGCTGCAACCACTGGTTATGGAACCAACGTGTTCCCTCTAACTAAGGCCCTTCTTGCTTCCCATTCTCTCCCTTGTTTCGTCGGAATGGTGGTGACTCTTGAAGATGCATCCTTGTCATCCACGTGGATGGTTTAACCAATTGCATTGATGCAAAGTCACTGGAAGTGGTTTGTTTGAGCCAAAGTTGGAATGAGACTTGCCAAGTCACATTAACCATGTAACACACAAGGGGTTGTACACCACCTTGTTCTTGGGATTCCATTCCATCTTCTTCTTTCCATCCTTCTCTCCATTGTTCACCTCATTGCTGGTTATCTCATTAGTGTATATATTTTGGTTAATTCTTCGTTTTCTTTTTGGTAAATTCTAGTGGTTAAGACCTTAACTCTTGTTCTAAAGGACATTCCCACTGCCTACAGACTCTTTGAATGTGGGATTGTTAGGGCATTAAGGGCATGAGCCTGCTTTGGGGAGGACCCACTGACATTCCTATTTGGAACATTAGTTAACTTCTTTTCCTTAACATTTTTTTGCAATTAATTATTATTTGTTCATTTCCATCTTGACATCCACTTCATTGATGTTTTCAATTGTCCCTTTTTACCTATCTTTCTTACTCCTTTTCTTTCTCCATTCTAATGTTACCGGAGGTTCGTAATTAGTCATGGAGGTACGGGGCCTAATTTTTCAATTTTTCTCCTAAGTCCCAGATTTTTTCATTTTTCTTCCTAACCCCTACACCTTCGGTAGTCATCAGTAACATCTTCCTCTATCCATATCAGCCATACCACAACCTAGCCAATGGACTTACACCAAAGCAAGGTATTATTTACTTAATGATTCAATTACCCTTGTTAATATATGATTGTGTTGTATGTGCAGATGGCAATCATAAAACAATGGAATGGATATGGAGCAAACACTTGGAATGGAGCAGCGCTGAAGCGACTATGCAAGGAGCAGGATTGATAATGCGCTTACGGCTGGACAACGGAAGGTGAAATCTAGGCGTTGGTAGCAACAAGACTCTTCTCTCTTCTTCTCTTCTATTCTCTCTCCTCTTTTCTCTCAGCTACCAAGTGTGGCCTGATGTCATTGTAATAAGGTGTTCACCCTTGTTGTCATGAACACCAGTTGTGTCAAGTCTTCTAATAATGAACCGTTCACATGTCATTCCATTAGTTCCATTTCCCCTAATACTCCCATACCTACCTGATATTATTATAAGGAACTCAAGGACGAGTTTTCATTCAGTCATGGGGGTATGATGAGACATGAATTGCACAGGCCGCGATATCGCATACGCGATATCGTGTCATTCCCTGCGATATCGCATACATGATATCGTGGTCCGTCGTCAAATCTATAAATAAGAGGCAGCACTCCCCTCATTTCACATAAGATAGGCTAAGTAGTGAAGCTCTGGCGAATTGATCACCCCGGAGATAGAATATTTTCCATGTGCCCGCAGTAGGAGTCCCCCAACTGAACGGTTCTTTATTCGAGCAGCTTTGTACCTGAACGCAAGTTGTGTACAGAAATAAAGACGAGCTTTGTGGATAAACCTTGCAGTGCATGGATAGTTTTAATTAATTTTATTTACTACTTTCCTAGTAACACGACATGAGTACGACTTGGTTACGAGTGTTGACGAACGTGTATGGCTAGCCAAGGAATCGGCTACTCATCGCGAGTGGATTCTCTCAACCCTTTCCTCCTAGACGTGGGACAAGTATGACTTGATTACGAGCATCTACGGATTTGTACGGCTAGTCAAGGAATTGGCTGCTTGTCACACATAGGTTAGATAAATGCCTCAGTACGACCGCTTCGAGCAGGTGTGTTATGTGTGGTGATCCCAGTAATGATTAGCGTTTGGTAGCCACAGTTGCATAGGTTAGGGTGTGTACGGTAAGTGGGAACGGATGCTAATGCTAGGACTTAGTATTGTAGTTAGAGTTAGTTAGTTTCTCAACCCTTTTCCCTCATAGCTTAGGAGATAAACCAAAAAATCCATATACCTCAGACTTGCTTAACCATACACCGTGACACATACAAGCAAGCCTGGGAAGACAACGAACGATTAACCCCAAGTGTTTCTTGTGGCATTAAGGCATTTAGTCTATGGAGTTCGACCGGATTGGGCGTACACGCTCGTATTCGTATGGTTGAGTGTAAGGGTACCTCGCCACTCATCAGTGGCTATAACCAAATTCAAATTGCACTACAAGACCAAGAAAAGACAATGTTCATGAGTCCCTAGGGAACTTTTGCATATCATAAGATGTTGTTTGGTCTATACAATGCTCCTAGCATATTTTAATGGCTATTCCTAAGCATCTTTCAATAGTAGATTGGTAGTGGTGTGGAAGTCTTCATGGATGACTTCTCCACCTATGGACCTACATTTGAGCAAACCCTGAACTACCTTGAGTAAGTGCTAAAATGGTGCATTGAAACCAACTTGTGATTCAATTGGAAAAAAGGTCACCCCATGATCTAGGAGGGCATTGTACTAGGCATAAAATCTCACAAGTAGGAATTATGGTGGATCCTACAAGAATAAGGATCATCCAAGGAATAACTCGCTAGCGAAAAATATTTAAAGATGTTTGGTCATTCCTTGGACATACTAGCTACTACCAGTGCTTCATAGAGAATTTCTCTAGGATGGCAAAGACATTGGTGTTGCTAATAGAAAAACATGCTCCTTTTTTCATAGACCCCAGAATGTGAAAAACTTTTCCAGTAACTAAAAGAAAAGCTTGTGAAAATTAAAATCCTACAAGTGCCTGATTGCTCTAGACCATTTCACATTACAATAGATGCATCAAATTATGACTTGGGAGTAGTGCTGATGCAATTAGATGACAATAAATGACCATACTAGATCCACTATGCTAGTTGAAGTATTATGGGTGCACAATTGAACTACACCACCATGGAGAAAGAATTGATGATAGTGGTGTTTGCACTAGAGAAGTTCAGGCATTACGTGCTAAGATATAAGATATCACACATATTAAGATAGATAATTTTATTATAGGACATAGACATGTGAATGTAGTTTTTTCTTTCAAATATCTTGCATTGGAATGCTCCTGCAATTACAAATAGGATCAATGTATTACTTAAAGAGTTGTAAGCAGAGCACACTAGATATAGATGAGATATTACATCTACAAATTTGATTGATTTGATCCAAATATTACTACCTAAAGTTAAATAATTTTAGAGATGCCTTTACTTTGTTCATCCTTATAAATAATCTTAAAATCCCTTTCTCTATGTTAAGAAAATGATCAATCCTACAATTCATTTGGTACCCTTACAATTTTCACTTAAGACCTTTTTTAGTAAAACTTAGAAAAAGCAATGAAAAGACAACTTAAGACATCCTTGTTAAGCATTATAAAAAGCAATAAAAAGGTAGCTACATAAATAAAAAAAATACCTTGTCATTAGCATAAGCTAAGAAAAGTTTTTCGTAATAGTGTTGGTCTAACATTATATAGCTAAACTTTCAATAAATCTCTTCCACCTTCTCACTTAATTTGAAAAATAACAAGCTAAATACTATTAGTTTTTTTAGAATATGGAAAACTTCTCATGATAGTTTTGTGATTCTCAAGATTATTTCATATAGCATGCAAAACTCAAAGAAGAAACACTTTTTTGATAAAAGGAAACTATTTAAAAAGTGGAGGAGAATCCTCAAGAAGAGTTCTTTCCAATTCTCAAAGAAATCATTAATAGTAAGAGGTCTCCAAATACAAGCATGCATGATAAAAATACAATTAAAAAAAATAGATCATATGAGTTGCATTAAAATAATGATGATCCTTATTTCTTTTTATTTTGAAGGTAAATTAGTGAGGAATTTAGAGACCCTTAGTTCTTTTCCACTACTATTCGAGCCATTAATTATAGAGTTTAGGCTCTAACATCAACAATGCTATTAAAAATATAAGTGATTTTTCATTACTCTTCAACAAAAAATAGTTAATCCTTCTTCCTAAACAAAATCACCATGCATTAAAATAGTTTAGCAAGGCACTCACATCTAAAAAGAATAAAAATAAACCATGAAACTTGTTTTCTTTCTCAATTTTTTAATTTAAGAGTGATATAAATAATAAAATAGAAACTCTTATTTAAACATTAAGGTCTTTATTTTTTATGTCGTGAGATTTAGGTTCAAACCTAAAAGCACGTACTCAAAAAGAGAAGACCTCTAGTTAATGAAATGTGTACAATAATTCTCTCTCAAAATTTAGTTTTGAATGATCCATGTGTGAAATTATAACAATTATTAAAACTATTAAGATTATGTTACTTTATTAAAAATTCTATCTACTCATGAATGATAGGGATGCAACAATGGTTATTTAATTCCAAGCAATTAGATACATTTTCATAACAGAATATTGTGAAAACATTCTTAATAATAAAAAAAATCACTGTTTACCCAATTAAAGCATGGTTCATTATCTACAAGTCATGAAAGTTGTGCAAAGAAGAGATCCTCTTATTGATAATCAAAATCAACATAACTTGGGAACACTTGGAGTTTAAGAATGACAAATACTAAAATGCTATAAATAAACTCTTTAAAAGCAATGTAGAGTTTTTGAATGTAGGCATTCTCAAGAATGCAAAGGTAGGGCATTGGTAGGACCATCTATGGCTACTCATCAAAATAGTACTTATAAAAATAAAGAATAGTTCATTCACTAGGAATATTTATGATAATAAAGAATAAAGAATAGCTTATTGTTGTTTAGTAACTCCATGACAAGGTTAGGTCCATTAGCTAGGGGCATCTCAAACATCAAAAGTTGCAGCAAATATCTTAACACAAGCAAAGCAATCCAATCATATTTTTTCTTGAGGCTATAAAAGTCGACACCCGTGAACGAGCAACACAGGTAACTACAAGTGGAGTTTTAACCCAAAGTACATATTAACGCAGGTAACTACAAGCCGAGTTTAACTCCAAAATACAAGATCAGAAGAAAAAGAAAGGATAAAAGAATGATACAAGGATAACACCACCCTTGCATGAATGAAGGCCGTTTCAAACTTTCTTTTTAATACTGAGAATCACATCATAAAAACTGACTTGCCATGTCAGACTTTCTTTTGTCCATGAAGCTGCTTGGAAAATGAGGTGCTTTCCAAACCGACACGGCTGACCATAAAATCTTTGGGTTGGAACTTCAAATTTTTGGTAGGCATCAGGCCACCTTTTAAAAACGTTAGAAAATGTTTATTTGTGGTTGAAAAAGGTCATTGGTGTTTAAATAGTTTAAAATTATTTATTATTAAAAATTAAAATAAAAGATACAAGTTTATTGACATGAATATAATATACTCTACAACTTTATTATAAATAAATATAATAATTGAATATATTGTTATTAACCTATTTATAATAAAAAGTATAAAAAATATGTTCAAATCCACTTATTTTTTTATTGAATTTTTATTTAGTTTAAAGTTAAGTGATTCCTTTTGAAATTTTAAAGCATCATAATGATACCTTTTAAAATCCTTTAACATTTTTATAAAGTTTCACATTAAAAAATTACTGTATTATACACAAAAATCATGCGAAAATGCCTTTAAAAAAGTGTCAAATTCCAACCCTGCTTCCACCGGTAGGATTCTATGGTTTATTATTATTTGTCTTTCTACGATAAAGAGTATTTTTCCGTGATTATGTGGACTGGCTGAAAGGAATCAACACGGAAATCGTGGTCATTCCAGTCTCACCAATGCGTGTTTCTATTTTATACTTGACTCTGGAATTCCTGTGGAGAGTTGTTGAACAAAACAAACATGTCAGAGAATTGTGAAAAAAGAACCTCAGTTTGGATGTAGCTCACAAGTTCCTATTGAAGGCCTTAGATGTAGCTCACAAACTTTTGTCAAGTTTTTCATCATGTGATATGCCAAATTTGCAAAAAATGGGCAGACAATAACAATTGCATTAATTAACAGTAAAACTATGTAAAATTTGCAATGGGATGAGAACTCTCTTACTTCATTACATTCACTACCAAGCTACTTATACATGTGGTTTACTCAGAACTCAGGAAAGGGAATGAAAATGCACAGAATATAAATAAAACTATACAAAAATAGGGATGGCTGATGGAGCCCTTACAAGGAAATCTACAGCTAGAATGTGGTTGGAATTTGCAGAATTTGCAAACAGTACATAGGCAAGATTTGGACATGCTCTTACTATTAATACTACCACTCAAGTCAAAGTGTGAAGATTTTGCATACCTAACTTGTGAATCAAATGGTGAATTTGTGATAGACTTAAGGGCTTTGTGAATGTGTTTGCTAGTTGCTTAGATGTGGTTCTATAAGTTGTTGAATGATTCCAGATTGTACCCTTTTCATCAACTAGGTGGTAATCAATTTCGATATTCTTAGTACAGTCCCAAAACATTGGATTTGCAGCAATACACAAGGCTATCCTGTTGTCACAAAATAAGAGGGCTGGATACAAATGGAGTACCTGGAGATACCTTAATAAATGAAGATGGCAATTGATTTCACAATAGATTGTGGCCATTGCTCTGTATTGTACTTTTGTTGATAGGCAGAACATTGTAGATTGCTTTTTCAATTTCTAGGAGATCAAAAAGGTACTTAACATAATGCAATAACCTGTGATGGAGTGGCAAGAGTCACTACAACTAGCCCAACCTAAATCCCAAAAATCTTGAAGTTGGAGAGAGCTAGAAGAAAATAAGAAGATGCTTTGGCCATGTGTATGTTTTATATGAGAACATGATTAGTAGCATCAAGGTGTGGTTATCATAACTTGTTCACAAACTAAGGACCTCCATTGAATAACCAATGTTTGGTGTAGTGATGGTCTAGTAGATGAGACAACCTATCAAGGATCTATAGTTTAAAGGATCAACGACAAGAGAACCATTCGATCTAGTGAGTTTTTTATTTTGCTTAATTGAAGAGGCAATAGAATGGGCACCCAAAAGACCTGCATCATCAAGAATCTCTAATGCATATTTTCTTTGCAATACATAGATGCTAGTATTTGAATGCACCACTTCAGTATCCAAAAGAAATTGAGCAACCAAAGATCAATGACTTTGAATTAGTTTTAAAGGAAAATTTTCAGTTTAGCAATGGAGCCAAAATCATTTCTTATTGCATCAACCAAATATCATTCCAAATTTATTTAAAAATTATGGCCTACAAAATTGGGTGATCTATCTTTAGCTTTGGAGTTGGGTGATCCACCTTTAGCTTTACAATTAATCACTAAGTGGAATCAAGTAAAAGAAGAAAAGTGTTTACTATCATAAAAAACAATCAGGTTTCATGAATTAGTTTAGAAAAATTTTCATTTAAAAGCTGCCTAAATATGCTTTAAAATGGTGTCCAAACCTTTTCTTGCACAAGGAAAATGAAAGATAAAAACCTTTTGTAAAAGATTTACTAATTGATGTAATGTTCAAAATTTTCACTAACTTAGAATGATTAAGTTGGAGATAAAAGCTCTTTGATATAAAATCTTTTTATATAAAAATTTTAATTAAAAAATCCATCAAACAAAAAACTTGTCAATTTTAAAAGTAGATCTACGTTACTTAAAGATAAAAGCAATGAAAACTTTTCATCCTAAAAATACAGCTTCATTTTCAAGAAGATAAAATCTATCAAATAATGAAAATTTTGGATATGGATTGCTATACCTTTTGTTCAAGAAAGTATTTGGCCTAAAAAAATCCTTCAAATTTTGGTGTGTTTTCTTATGTAATGTTAGTGAAAGAATGTCTTGCTAAACTAGATTTGAACCTTAAATGTTTTATTTTTGAAAAAAAAAAACCAACTCTTATCTCTAGGCCAATGAGTTTGGGGCAAAATTTTAGGGAAAATAATATCATACATTTGAATTTTGTAATTTATTTATTTACTAATGCTACCTAAAATAACTAACCCTATTTTGTTTAGTGGTAATTATTTTAGAGTAGCTCTAAGTGGCATCATCCATATGAAAATTTCAAAAGATAAGTCTAGTTATAGACAATGGCCCACCCTAAAGTGTCACACCATAATGCTACTTGGTCAACAACTCTAAGCAACATCATCTAAATGAGTTTTTCAAAACATAAAACTAGCTATAAAAGTTACTTTGTCAAATGATATGTATTATTTATTATTAATATATTTTTCTAAATGACAGTTGAAAGCAACAGGTAGTTACCACCCTAGAGTATCATACCATAAAGCTACTTCAACCTACTGTCTATGTGTCCTACCACAAAGGCTACTTTAACCCAATGTATAAGTATCTTACTATGATAGATATTTCAACCCACTATAAAAGTTTCTTATCCAAGGCTACTAATAGGACCTACAGAGGCCAAAGGCAATGTCATAACTTTGGCAGATCCAAAGTGGTGTGACTAAGGCTCAAAATTCAAAGATGAACAAGCTTGAAGATGATCTCAAATTTCAAGATTGATAGAATGATGTGATTGACAAAGAGAAAATAGGAAGTCATGGCCTTTGGTCAATATGGATAGTACCAACAACATTGGCTACTCTAATACACCCTAAGCAAGAATGTCTTACCACAAAGCTATTTTATTGCAAATCTTCAATGATATTGATTGTGGAGATAATTTATCCACAACAAGGCTACCATAACTTAGGTGAACACAAACTACTCTATGGTAAATCTTATTCATCGTACCCAAGAATGTCCCACCATAGAGCTATTTTATTGAAAATCTTCAATGATATTATTTGTGAATACAATTTCTCCACCACAAGGCTACTACATCCTAGATTGGCCACAAACTACTCCATGGCAAATTGTGACCAAAATTTCCCACAAAGATAAAGTTCACAACTTCTTTTCCAATGGTGTTGATTTAACAAAAACCCATGTTTTTACTTGATTATGATAATAACTCCTTCAATGTAATGTTTGGATGTGCCACCCTTCACTCAAGATTCACACAACTACAATTTTATTTGTGTAGACCAAAAGAACATGTTACTTCTAAATAGAGGAAGGTGGCAATCATGTAGTGATTGAAATAGGGAGTTGGAAGTAGTGAAAGATGAAGAGCATATCTTCCCTAGTTGTCCTTACTATATGCTCTTAGATTTAAATATATTAGTTAGGCAACAAGTTTGTCATAGTTGTATGAGCTTGAAGTATCAACTTTGGATCATTTTCTTGATGAGGTGGTTAAGACCCATCATGAAAATGTCAAAGCCTTATAAGAAAATTTTCAAAGTCGTATAAATTTTTTTTTTTTTGAAGAAAGATGTATTAAGCATTTCTTTTCTATTGCCATTTTCATAAAACATTATGCTCATCTTCAACCTTTCCTAAGCCACATTATTTACACGAGCACTCTTATCAAAAATGCCTAAAATTTCAAAGTACCATAATTAACACATTAAATAAAAAAACTTAAAAGGAAGTACCATTTACCATTTGGCTGATCTGTGTGATCATTGCTCATCAGCCTTAACATACAACCATAGCAAGTTATAGCATTGTTGAAAAGGGACCTTTTCAAATAAAAATGATAAGAAAAGGAAAAAAATGTATTACCATTGGTTAGTGCAAAAAGTGGTAGAATACGGAACAACACTAAACAAGCCGAGCTTATTTCCTATTTCTTAATTTGAATTCTAAGACCATCTTCAACAAGTCAACGAACATGCAGGCGCACCACAGACTCTGTCAGCCTCAGTCAACGCTGATCATTTGATCATCCGAGGCTTAATGCTCATTTCCTTAATGCAGCGTTTTGAGAAGGTCTGTGCATGTTTTCAAAACCCATGTCTTAGAACTTGATCAAAAACAAGTCGCTATCAAATTATCCGCCTGCGGCCTTCAGCAGAAGTTTCTACTCATTTTCACAATTTGGCAAAGCAGTGAAGCTAGCATTGACCATTTCGCAGGGCCTCTAATTTAAAACATGTAATGAAAATACAGAATCTTGCAGCGCCTAGCCTCCACTGTGTGCAATATGCTGTTTAGGCTTATTTAATAAATGTTTGCGATTATTTCGGTTGTGCCGTTTGGTTTTTCTTTTTTTTTACTAATTCCATCTAAAGAATATCAAAATAGGTCAAAACAATTCAGCTACTCATGCACGTTTTAGCAATTTTACCTTCCCAGAAATGCAATCCAAATTTTTAAGAGATATAAGGAGCATTTTCTGTATGCAATTAGAAAGGTGAAAATAATAATATTATTAGCATATGTGTTGACATGCTTCCATGCCATCTTTGCAATACATGTGTAGTTTGTGCATGCTAGATAGTTTGATAACTGTGTATTGTGCATGCTAGTTGCATTAATGTATGTATGTGCTAGTTATGTATGTGGGATACACTGATATTTCTACTTAGTTTTTTTTTTTTTTTTTTTGGAAAAAAATCGAACGAAATGTATTCCCAAAAAAGAGGCTATACATCAGCACAGCACAGGCCAGAGCTGCTGGCCCCACACCAACCGCAGACCCCAACCCTGGTCCCCGCCAACTGCAACTGCTGCGGCATCACTGGAAGCGAGCATACTGCCCCATTCCCAAACCCTTACCCAGAGCTTCTGGCCAATCCAAGCAGTCCCAGGGGCCCCCCACCCCTTGCTAGAGGCTTTTGGGGGTGTTGTTGTTGGAGCCCTGACTCTCTTTGGAGGTTTGCAGTGTCCGAACCGGCTCCCCGGGCCTGCTGCCAAGACCGTCTATTTTCCTTAATGATCTGGGCAATGGCTGTAATGTAGTCTCTCTCATAAAGTTTACTTAATCAAGCAAAAGTTTTTAATATAGTTGTGGTATAATGTAGAATGCAATAAACAATTTTACTTATATCACATTAAATCTATTAACTAAATGCAAAATCTAACTATCTGTCAACTCCTATTCCAATCAAGTATCAAAGTGTCATCAACAAGTTTCAGTTAAGTTCATATTATTTTAGAAATGAAAGTGAAAGATGGATTCAACTCTCTGCTAGAAGAACATATATGTAAGTTGTGCAAATCAAGAACCCTTGACGAAGAGTTGCATGTGTTTTTTCTCTATGTTGAAACTACCTATTTCAAACATTATAATATTGCATCAAAAAACTTATATGATTTGTTTTTGTAGCCCTCATTGTTGCCTGGTCAATTTTTTAGAGTTTTTCTAGTAGATCCTATGGGTCTTTAATTGTAATAAATCTTCAATTTAAGTTTCATTAATATGCTTAAGCTACTCTACTCCTTTATTTCGAGCATACATTAAGTACTTTTTATGCACTCCATTAAATTGCCAATACAACACAGCAAAGCACAATGTTCACAAACATTGTTTGCAATCTTGTTTTTCTTTTTTTTGCTTGCTATTCTCTTTACCTTTCAAGTGTTTTTTTCTTGTCTATTTTGAGGTTTGTATCTACACTTTAAATTCTCTAGTTTTTTAAATTGTTATTTTACTTTTCTTTATGCACTAAGGTTTCTTTTGTAAAAGTACTCTTGTTTATTTATTTATTTTAATTTTTAAATGGGAATGACTTATAATTTGACATGTACCTTAAATTTTTATCTATGCTTACTTCTTTCTTTTTCTCAACTATTAGGGTATGTGACTTATCATCTTCAAGGCCAACTTGTTTAGTCTTAATATCGGAATTAAAAATGCAAAAGACCTTTTATCCTTGTAATTTTGAAGATAAATTACTTGGAACTAGGAAGACACTTATTCTTTGCCACTACTATTTAAGCTAATCAATAATAGTGATTCTTGTGTAACATCTTTGATATTTTCAATGTCATTAAAATTGTCAAGCATTTGTTACTTCTCTTCAACAAACTTGGATTTAATGTTTTATGTCAACATATACAATCATCATGCATTCTAAGTTTCATGACTTACTTTTATTTTCTTTAAAGGGTTAGTGTGCATGGTGAAGTTTTGGAAAACCCATTAAAAAACTTGTTTGCATTGATAAGGTCTATCATTTTAAATAATGGTAAAGTGATTGTCTCTCAAATGATAACCTAAGCACAGGTACTTAAATAAAGTGAATGTTGTTGTGGACCCTACTAATGTAAAATAAAATGTATTTAATTTCAAATATTAGTTTTAAATCATCAAGGCATTACATGCACAAACCTTGAATATCTATTGCATAAAAGAATGGGATACATTCATAAAAGAACGTTGAATATCTATTGCATAAAAGAATGGGATACATCATAAAAGAACGTTGTGAAAGCAGAACCCAATTCAAAGGATGATGTGTTGGATACAAGTTCCAAAAACATTTAGGAGATTTAGCCGAAGAAACATAGTTTAGGAATAACTTCAAGTTTAAGAACACTAAAATGTTAAAAATAAATTTTAATTTTAAGTTTTCTAACATTTAGAATGCAGAGTTTCTGAATGCTTGCATTTACAGCCATGCAAAGGTAAGGCCATAGTAGGGCCATCTACAGCTATTCGTAAGTGACATTATTCTTATAAACAAAACCTCGAACGGTAAGGCTATTAGCTAGGGCACCTGCAACATCATCAGAAGCTGCAGTGAAATACACGGCCAATATCTTAACGCAAAATCAAAGCAATCGTTCGTTTCATTGCAGCCGAACCATGTGGATATTATGCATGCTTCGTCCTTAGCTGCGGTAATAAAAGCCATCATCCATAAAGAGTAACGCAGTTCCAATACCAAAATTAGAACAAGAAGAGAAAGATGGCAGCAAGGATACAAGTGCTGGTGGAGTGCCGTGCTCGCTTTGGTACTTGGGCTCAGTGGATTCAGCACATTAATGGCAATCTCACTCTTCCACAGGGATGACACAGTCAAGATATACTATACTACTGACAATGCAGCAAGAGAGGAGAGCATCTGGATTGTTGATGAAAGAGAGGCAGCAGCAGATAATAATAAGAATCTGTTAGATTCAGATTTATGGATATGACGTCAGAAACCATACCTGTCATGGAATTTCAACGAGGGTCTCCCTTCACCGGATCATACTCTAAACAGAAGTGGCTACCCTTCTTCTGAGTGGCTATCTTGTTATTCTAAAAGCTGCTTTTAAGTTGCTATTGATCCTACATATCGGACCAGTTCTGCTTTACTCAGGTTCCTATTGCACAAAGTGCATGGTACCCAATTTATTAAAACTTGGGATTGAATAACAACTCATCATTGGCTTGGTTGGTTTTTCCGGTTATGTAAGAAGAATTAAAAACCACATTTAGGAAAAGGCGAAGAAACCTTTATCGATGCCGGCCCATCACGGCAGATATTTGACCAATACTCGGTCTGTGTAGCAGTGACAGAGGTGCTGGTACACTGCTTTAAAAAGTGCGTGCAGTGAGTGACCCATTCTTGTTTGAGAATACCGTGTTACAGTGCTAGCTAGCCACAAAAGACACGTGATCTTCCGTTATACTGTGAAGCTGTAGTCAGTCAGTCAGTCACAGTAACATGGATGAAAATTGAGCCATAAATGTTGTTTGAATGTGGGGCATTTGTTTTGGTTTGTCAAAATATTGTCGTGTGCAAACAGCCAAACAGAGGTGTAACAGCGCAATGATTACCATACTTGCTCCACGATAAAACATAAAAGGAACGACTCGTCTCCTGTATCACATGCATATACATCTTCCTATAAATTCAGGCAGAATCATAATCCCAATAAAGCATTAATAAATAACAGAAAATATTAACTACACAGTAAAGCCATTATGATAAATAAAGAAACCAACTCTCAAGCATTTGCTAAACAAAATATGGTTGCCTGNGAAACCAACTCTCAAGCATTTGCTAAACAAAATATGGTTGCCTGTAGAATGTGATTGCTAGTATTTAATGATATGTTATGGTTTATTTTTTCTTGAATCATCTTTAGATATATTTTACACCTTGCAAAACACTTTTAGATCTTTCCAGATTCATCTTCAAGAGCTCATACCACCAAGCTGTTCCTAGGAGGGTTGCTAGATGAGCAAAAGCCTCTTGGAGTGACTGCGCCCTAGCTTGGACTTAGGTCATCATCTTTGACTTAAAAATAAGCACCTTACCATTCCTCCATATGATGGTTCCTTATTTCTAACACTTACAATGGTAAAAGAGAGAGAGAGAAATACCATGTTTATTTTTTAACTTCTTATCTAGTAAACTTAGTTTTAGTGGTTCCAAAAAAGTAAAATTGGTTTTAAAGGGCCTATATTGGTTCAATTAACTTAGTATATTAAGTTTATAAAATTATGTTTTACCATTAATTCCAATTATACCCCCAATACTTTTACTTATAAATTATTATGCTTTGCAAAAAAAGTCTATCAAGATCTTCTATGTTTATTTCTCCTTATTCATTACATTGACTATTGGTATGCCCATGCCCATTAGGCCAACACTGTGAATCTTCAATGGACATGACTTCCTAATAACAAACATAGATCAATATATAAAATATTACCATATATATGATTACTTTGTGGATTCTATTTTAAATTGGCTTACGTGTCAAAGTATCTTATGGTGATACCTTTTCAAGTATGGCAAAGTTACCAAGCTTATTATTACTGTTGTCTTAAGTATAGCAGAGTTACACTACTAATTGGTAACAAAGCATGTGAATCACATGGGTACCTCTTGGAATAAAATAATGGTAAAGTACTTGTCTTTCAAGTAATAAGAATTAGGTCAAAACCTAAGCACAATTACTTAAATAAAGGGTAAATTTCTATGGACACTTCCTAACCACAATTACTTAAATAGGGTAATTTGATCCTATTGATGTAAAATTAAATGAATAAAGTTTCAAATTTTAGTTTTAAATAAATTAATATATTATATCCTCAAACCTTTAGGATTTATTGAATATAAAAATAAGATACATATCATAAGAGAAAGGTGAAATGCATAACCCAATTCAAGGTACCATTCATTAAATATAAGTTCTAAAAAACATTTATGAAAATTTTGTAAAGAAACTTTGATGAGTGGTGAGGTACCCCTACACTCAACCATACGAACCAAGCATAGCATGCATGATCCGGTCGAACTCCACAGACTAAATGCCTAAATGCCCCATGGAACACTTGGGGTTAATCATTCGTTGTCTTCCCATACTTACTTGTTGTTGTCACGGTGTATGGTTAAGTAAGTCCAAGGTATATGATCCTTTTGGTCTTTTCAAGTTTATCTCCTATGCTAAAGGGTGAAGGGTTGAGAAAGCTAACTAACTCTAACGAAGGACCTAAGTCTAATTTAACTAACATCAACATTTGTTCCCACTTATCGTACACACCCTGAACTATGCAATTGTAGCTACCAAACACTAATCATTACTGCAATCACCACACGTAATGCACGTGCTTGAAGTGGTCGTACTAAGGCACCTAACTAGCCTAAGTGTGATAAGCAGCCAATTGCTTGACTAGCCGTACACACCCGTAGGTGCTCGTAGCCAAGTCGTACTTACCCCACATTCTAGGAGTGAAGGGTGAGAGAACCTAACTAGCCTAAGTGCGATGAGCAGCCGATTCCTTGACTAGCCATACACACTGGGACTACCACTAGGATTACCAAGCATAGATCCTAGAATACGCTACTGGGTTACCAAGTAGTCAGAATGCTCATAATCAAGTCGTACTCATACCGCATGCGACGAGCAGCCGATTCCTTAACTAGCCGTACATATCCTTAGATGCTCGTAATCAAGTCGTACTCGTACCACATTCTAGGAAAGCAATAAATAACAATAAATAAAATCCTATCCATGTACTGCAAGGTTTATCCAATCAAGTTCATCTTTATTGTCGTACACAACTTGTGTTCAGGTACAAAGTTACTTGAATAAAGATCCGTTCACTCTAGGACTCCTACTACGGGCACATGGGAAATTAATCTAACTCTAGAGTGATCAAACTGCCAAAGCTTCACTACTTCTAGCCAAGATTGGGAAATGAGGGGAGTGCCACCTCTTATTTATAGATTTGACAACGGACCGTGATATCGCGTACGCGATATCGCAAGGGACGACNTACAATAATATCGAGAAGGTATGGAATTATTGAGGGGAATGGAACTAATGGGATGACATGTGAACGGATCATTATTACAAGACTTGACAAAACTGGTGTTCATGACAACAAAGGTGAACACCTTATTACAATGACATCAGGCCTTTGTTGGTAGCTTGAGAGAAAGAGAGAGATAGAAAGAAGTGTTTCTGCTGCCAACGCCAAGATTGCGCTTTTCGTTGATCATCCATAAGCGTGCCATCGATCTTGCTCCTTGCATAGCTGCTTCAGCGCTGCTCCGTTCCAAGTGTTTGCTCTAGATCCATTCCGTTGTTTTATGATTACCATCTGCACACACAACACAATCATATATTATCAAGGATAATTGAATCATTAAGTAATTAATACCTTGCTTCAGTGTAGGTCCATTGGTTAGGTTGTGGTATGGCTAATATGGATCGGGAGATGTAGTAATGATGACTACTGAAGGTGTAGCGGTTAGGAAGAAAATCAAAAATTTCGAGGCTAGGAGAAAATCGAAAAAAGCGGGCCTCGTACCCCCATGACTAATCACAAACCTCCGATAGCGTTAAAATGAAGAAGGGAAATGAGTAAGAAAGATAGATAAAAAGGGACAACTGAAAACATCAATGAAGTAGATGTTAAGATGGTAATGAACAAAATAATAATTAATTGCAAAATGCTAAGGAAAAGAAGTTAATGAATGCACCAAGTAGGAATGTCAGTGGGTCCTCCCCAAAGCAGGGGCATGCCGTTAATGCCCTGACAGACCCACATTCAAAGAGTCTGTAGGCTGTGGGAATGTCTTTTGGAACAAGAGTTAAAGTCTTAACCGCAAGAATTTACTGAAAAGAAAACAATGCATCAACCAAAATAGATACACTAATGATACAACCGACAATGAGGTGAACAATGGAGAGAAGGATGAAGAGGAGAGAAGAGAATGGAATCTCAAAAACAAGGTGGTGTACAGCCCATCGTGTGTTTTATGATTAATGTGACTTAGCAAGTCTCATTCCAACTCCGGCCTCAAACCAACCACTTCCAGTGACATTGCATCAATGCATTCGGTTAAGCAATCCACTTGGATAACAAGGATGCATCTTCAAAGAGCCACCACCATTCCGATGAAACAAAGGAGGCAATGGGAAGTGAGAAGGGCCCTAGTTAGAGGGAACACTTTTGGTTCCATAACTAGTTCTTGTAGACCAAATTTTATTTCATCTAAGGGGTGTGCTTTGAATTCTCACTTTCTTCATTTTTTTTGTGCTTTTATGCATGAGAACCACACCATGCAAAGACTTCTTATTTTTATTGTCTCAACTTCCGATAATTGGGTAACAGTGGAAAGGTAAGAAAACTCAAGAAGAAACATCTAAGCACCGCAGAGAATGACCAACACAAAAGCATCAAGTTCCCTTGAAGTCACACCCTTTGCAATCCTTGAGTCCTTCCTTAGTTTGAGAAATACCCAGTCACCGATTTGTTAAAGTTCTTATTAGAAGGGAACTGTACATTTCCAAGACAAGAGAAACCATAGAAATTGGTGGATGGATGGATGAAGTGATCTCATTGCTTGCCATATCAAAAGAAACATACCTTAGTATCAACATTGTGACTTAAAGGTAAAGTCCAAACATTAGCAATCAATATGAAAATAGTTCAAACCATCAGTCCGAACACTTATTATGGGACAAAGTTACAGGGTGGATACACACACACACTCACACAAAAAATGGAAAAGTGTAACAATGTTGTAAAATGAAAATTAGAAAAGTTAAATAACTTTGTAAAACAAAAACAAAAATGTGTAAAACAAAAATGTTGTAAAACAAAAATGTGTAAAACAAAAACTTAAAAGAACTGAGGGCCCCATATGATTAGCATAGGTGGCCATCTCCCCCATGACAGAGTTGTAAGGGAGAGATCCGAAATAATGAGCATCTATTTGAATTTCTAAGAAGTGTCCAACTTCTTCCAATTGATGATCTTAGATTCAGGGGTGGAAGTTAGTGATGCTCATGTTCCAATGTATATATGCTTTCATTGTTAGCATG
>MNCI01022583.1:863710-880617 GCA_015680685.1 Gnetum montanum | reverse complement strand
AGACCTATGAATCAAAGTTGGATTTACACTATACTAGGGAGACATATAGAAGAGCAATCTAACATTGTGGTTGAGACTGAAGGAACACTTTATACACATCCTGTCCTTATTCTTTTTGATCATGGAGCAAGTCATTCTTTTATTAATAGTCAATAGTAAAAATATAAATTTTTCATATGAAAAACTAGAAATTCGTTTATTTATTCAAGCTATGGGACACATTGGATACATAGTAGGATTTGAGTTTAAGAAGCTTTTACTAAGAACACAAGATAAGGTATGGAATGCAGATTTATTTATTATAAATTCTGTAGAATATGATATTATTCTAGGAATTGATTAATTAAGTAGATATAATGGGTTTCTTTACTGTAAGATTAAGACAATTCAACGAGAGTTAGAAGATGGACAATAAGTCTTAATTGTAGCTAAAGGAAGGTCCATTAAGATTGATTTGATTTCTTTTAAGAATTTTATGAAAATATTTAGTAAAAGGCATACCTATGTTATGGCTATTGTCAAATCTGAAAATAAGAAGGATGTTATACTTGATATTCTAGTAGTCAATGATTCCAAATGTATTTATAAAAGAATTACCAAGGTTACCTCCAAAAAGAGAAATAGAGGTAGAGATTACTCTAAAACTAGAAATAGAATTGATTTCTAAGGTGTTGCAGTAAAGATCGTTGTAATATAAGACCTATTACAACCTAACATAAAATTGAGCTAGGAAATCTTGTGACTACCAAATGATTCAAGAAAACTAATCTCTCAATTAATCTCCCTCAAATTGAAAAGGGACTTGTAGGTCATTAGAAAAATCTAAGAATATGAAATAAGCATTTTTGTCAAACATTAGCAAATAAAAAATAAAAAAATAGCACATGTCAAATAGTTGAGAATAAATAAAAGAAAAATGTATATAACATGAAATGAAATAAAACTAAACATAACATGTGGATAATAGTAGAAATAGTTAAAAAGAAAGTGCAAAGCAAAATAGATTTGATTTTTTTAAAGGCTAGATTAAAAGAAAGAAATGTAGAATACAAATCTAAAGCAGATCTAGACATTACTAGAAACAAGAAGGACTAAAATAGGTAAATCTAAATTACAAAGTGGAAGATAAATCAGAACCAACTATGAATGTTCTGATATATGTACTAGGTATCAGAGGTGTTTGACAAGGAGCTGTGTCACCCTATTCTTTCTCCATTATATGCACTTGATGTAGATTTGATAAGAATGTTATAGATTCAGAAGTTGACTAAGCAAAGGATAAGATTACATTGGTGTATTGACTTACTTCCAATAAATTCTTCATGTGTTAGGAGGATAATAAAAAAGGGATAAAAATGCATCAACAATAGAAAAAGTGGAAGAGAAATCAAAGAATCTAATATCTCTAGCAGGAAAAAAAATTTTCTGCAAAGGTAGATTCTTTGAAAAGTGTTTTCCAAATGACTAACAAGCAAAAAGCCAAATGTGCTTAGTAGTAGAGATAGCTTGAAAAAAATCCAAGTGAATGTTAACAACCAAAAAAGCTAATCAGATGCTAACAAATGTTAAAAACTTTCTATTTAGGGGTATCCTCCTATTTATAGACCAAAAATACCTTGTACAACTTGAAGAAACAATGCATTGGAATCCATAGAATCTTCTAGAAGATTTTGGCTAGGAGAATTTGCATGTAGGTGATTACTATAAGAATTGGTGTCAAATGTCAAAAGTAGGATTTGATGTTGAATATTGAATATTGAAGAACTAAAGAAAAGGGTAAGCCAAGATCGACATAGAAGTTGATGCTAGATGTTGAAATTAGAAGCCATAATACAAGAACAAAAAATGATGTTGTAGACAATGTGAGATATCATTTCTAGCAAGATCTTAATATGGAGACAAGAAACTACGTTGTAGATGATGCAGGACATCAAATCTAGGCTAATAAAGATGGCTTTGAGCTAAGAAGCCATAATGTACTCAAAAATTTGACAAGAGCTTAAGATGGGGACTAGAAACTATATTGCTAATGACACATGATGTTGAATCTAGATTGTTAAAGATGGATTTAAGCTAAGAAGTCATAGAATGTACATAGAATTCTAACTTATGCAATAAAAAAGCTAAAGTGTGTACAAAATTGTCCTCTCTTAATGGATACTATTGAAAGGTTGAAGGATAATTTATCAAGAAAAACCACAAGCTGATAAGTACCTACTAGAGGATTAAATGAAGAGGGATAATAGGGGAGAAAGTCTAGGACATCATAAATATACCTATGGTGGAGCTCTACACCATAGAACTGGTGCTTGGCTAGATCCTAGAAAGCACGTATAGAAATGTAGATATAGCACTTCCTAACCTAATTAATTTTTTCAATCATACCCTCACTAAAGTAAAGTAGAGACACTCTTTTAAGCTCACCAATGTAGAGCATGAAAAGAGAAAGACATAGAAAAAGAAAAGTTGATATCAGAAAGTAAAAAGAGAAAACAATAAAAGTAAAAACAAGATTGTTAGAAACAAAACCTATATACCAATGGTGGGGTGTCATGTCACAAACATGGAACATGACTAGATCCCTAAAGCTAACCTATTCATTACCTCACTCATATGAAAATTTCACACTCCTTACGTTACTCTACACTTGATACTCCCTTATTGCATTGGGGTAGAGATACTTGTTTAGCCTCACTAATGCTGAATATAGAGAGGAATGAAAATGGTTAAGAAGAGGGATTGAGAGAAAGAAGAAAAAAATATAGTACAATTGAGAAGAATTTATAGTATGTGAAAATAAGAAGTAAAAAAGTAGGGGAAGAAAAGAGGATATTACCCATACAACTATCATGATGATGGTGTTATGCCATATAAGTAAAGCATAGTTAAATCCTTCACACTGTATAGCAGAAAAGGATGCTATACATATACTGTCAAAATAACCCCTTCCTGTCCCACTCAATAATACACTTAATTACATACTCATATGAAACAATGAGATATTCAGTCACTCAAAAACCTCATCAATCATGCTAAGTACATAGAGTATAATGGAATATATAGCATAGGGAAATATGATAAATATAACTAGAAAAATAGCAGAATATGAGATAGAGAGGGGAATATATAGTAAGTAGAAGAATACAAGTAAAATAGGATTTAGAGTAAACCTATTACCTTGATGTATTATATATTTTACCATAGTAAAGAGAAGTTGATAAAAAGCAAATTGCTACTAGGATAACCCTTGTTCATTCTCGAATAGTTAGGTTCAATGCTATAAAATGGCTACATGTAGTGGTGCTTCAGAAAACTTCTATTGATAAGATCATAAAAACCAATGTCCTTCTAGATCATACAATATTTAGGCATAATTTTGTAGAGGCTAAACCACCAGGGAAGGACCTTGCTAGTGGAAGAGAACTTTGTATCTCTGGAGTTTGCAAAATGATAAAGGACTAGATTTCCCTCATGAATCTCTTTGATTCTAACATATTTGGAGTGGCAACACTAAATATCTGCTTCATATTCATGTAGATGTTGAAGAGTATCCTGTTGGAATTCTTCAAGAAGATCTAACTTAATGCATCACATGTTGTTGTTATCTTAATTTGAATACCAATCGTGAAGAGCAACACAGAGAGATTGGATGCAAAGCTTAACTAGTAAGATTACCTCTAAATCATAAGTTAGAAAGTATGGAGTATGATCAATGGTTGTACAAAAAGTAGTACAGTACATCCATAGGGCATGAGAGAATTATATGTACTAATTGCATTAGGTTATATTAACCCTGGTATGGCGAAAGTAGATGATATTTTTGTTGGTGGATTTGGCTTAGCCATTAGATTGAAGGTAGCAAGATGATGAAAATCATTTAGTGATGTGGTACATGGAGTAGAAGTCAGTTTCCTCCTTGCTTTTGAATTAAGGTCCATTTTTAGTTATATTTTAGAGTTGTACACTAAAGCAGGTTATAATGTGGTCAAGAATAAAGTGACAAGTAAAGTAGGATTTTGTGAAATGCAAAGGAACTACTTTTATCCACCTAGTAAATTATTTCATAGTAGTTAGAATAAATTAGTGCCCAAAAGATGAAGGAGGAATAATAGCACTAATAAGGTACAAAACCCATGTTTGAAAGGGCCATGTGATCTAAGACATGTTAAGCTTTTGTGAAGAAACATAGATAAGAGAGACATGTGTTTGATAAGTATTACACATCTTGACTAGATAATATGCATCTTTGGCTAAGGTTTGCCACTAATAGCCTAGATGACATGATGTGAGTAGCTAAAGAGCATGCTCCTAGCTATCCACCATAAATTCTTGTGTGAACCTAGTTAAAAACTCTCTTAGACTCTGTAGGACTAAAACAATGTAGAAAAACACCTATAGAATAAACATGACAAAGGATATCAAAATCCCCTAATTGGAAATGTTGATTATGTTTGTGCAAATCATCCTTTTAAGTAGGTGTGAGATGAGTAGAATTTTTTTTATAGTAGTGAGGTAATGAAGAAGATCAACATATTATTTATTATCATATTTGCATTGATAGCGCTTATCAAGATGTTGGAAGTTTGTGTAACAAGCGTTAATAAAACCAACTGAATGAGTTAATCTTGCATAGTGAAAGGATCATCATGGATGGAAAAAGTTGCAAATGCATCAGCTAGCATATTTTTAGAGTGTGGAATGTGGTTCAAGGTACGAGGAGATAAGGAAAGGATAAGTTCCTTAGCCATTTCAAAATAAGAAACTAAGTGAGGAGCCTTGTAGTCATAGTCATCATTAACTTGATTTATGATGAGTTGAAAGTCATCATAAATAGTAATAGTTTTGACTTGATTTTGTAAGGCTAGCAAGAGATCTCGTATTAGAGCCTCATATTTAGCTACATTTTTGGTGTAAGGAAAGTTTAGTTGTCTAGCTTGTAAGTTTGATGGAGAACTTATTTAGTAAAAAGGATAAGAACATAGGCTACTGATGAGTCGTGATATCGCATCTTGCCCTGCGATATCACATATGTGATATCGCGTATGCGATATCGCATCTTGCCCTGCGATATCACATATGTGATATCGCAGCTCGTCGCCAGTTCTATGAATAAGAGGCAGATCTCCCTTGTTTTATAATAAGAGTTAGATTGTAGCTAAACTTTGGTAGTTTTGTTCCTCCAGAGTTAGATTATTTTCTTGTGTCTGCCCGTAGTGTGGTGAATGTAATTGTACGGCATCCTTTATTTGAGTGTGACGTACTTGGACACGCACATGACCGGCAATAAAGATCGAGATTACTTCATCATTGCAGCATTCACTTTGTTATTTAATTAATTAATTATTATTTACTACTTTCCTAGTTAGTACTCTCTCACCCTTAAACTACCGTTAGAACGTGGAATGAGTACGACTTGATTACGAGCATTTAAGTGTAACTACTTGGTAACCTAGTGGCGTACCTAGGATCTGCGCTTGGTAATCCCAGTGGTATTCATGCACGAAGTCTAAGATGTGTATGGATAATCAAGGAACGGCTGCTCATCACACTTAGGCTAGATTAGATTCTCTTACCCTTTCCTCCTAGCTTAGTTAATTACTATCTTCCATTGCCTTTAGGAGTAGAATTAGATTAGGAACACATCATACACCTCACTCTAGACTAAACCATATGTGACAAAGGTAATACTAGTCCAGGTGGAAAGACAACGAACTGTGACCTAAGGTTAACGATCTAGGTGCCATAACTAGTCCATCTACGAAGTTCAACCAGATCGCGTGTGAAAACGCTTATATTCGTATGGTTGAGTGTAGGGGTACCTCACCACTCATCATTAGCACCATTGCCAGGGACGGTGCTAGTTATCTAGATTAGTTATATCATACAAGGTCGCTGTAAGGGACTTAACGATATATCTTTTAGAAAGAAAATAATAATAATAATAATAATAATAATAATAATCAAAAGTCACACATAATTCACACACAACTTCACAATGCCTCTTCTACAAGATGATAATAATGCCAGACTTAGTGAGGAAGTTCATTGGAGAACCAACAAACTATATGACGATGAAGATTGGAGCATATAACCTGAAGTGGGGATTTCTTATAAACATGAACGAAAACAACGTCATCCCAACACATGAAAGCATAGCTTACAAGATGACGATGAACCCCTACTAGCCACTACAAGCTTAACGCAAATACAAGAGGCGGTTCGAATCTCACGTAGGCATCGTAAAGAGAGCCATCTACCCAGGCTCGATTTAAACAACTTTCCTAAATTTTCAGGAGGCTATGACTTAGATCTGCATCAACATTTACAAGCCTTCTACAATGCCTGTACATGGAACAACATTGATAACAGATGGAAAAAACTTAAGCTCTTCCCTATGACACTCGTTGACCAAGCAAAAGTATGGTATAAATCGTTAAAACCAAATTCAATACGACACTGGTCGGCAATGGTAGAAGTCTTTAATGAAAAATATCAAACCTACGTAAGAGTGTCAGCCTTGAGAAAACAAATCCAAGGATGGAAACAAGCACAACATGAACCCTTGGACATGGCCTTAGAAAGATATTATTCACTATTAAACAACTATCTAGGCCATGGGTTTTCTGAGGAAAGGCTAATGTACCATATAATCGATGGGCTACGTAATGAAACAAGAGAGACCTTAGGAATGTGTGCCCAAGGTCAACTATACAAACTACAAACCCATCAAATCCAAGAGCTTATTAAGTGGGTAGCAAAAGAAGAAGGAGAAATGGCTAGATGGGAGAGTGTTGAAAAACATCAACGGGACCAAAATCTCAACTTAACAAAGGTCGATGATCATAAAAGGGAGAAATCAACAAATCTCAAGGTGGAAACATCATCTTTGCCAATACAACAAACATTAGAAGAAGCCAAGGCAAAGATTAATAAGATGTTGGAATGGATGTATCAAAAGTGTGAAGAATTTATTAAAAATATTGGAGATAGTGTTTTGACAACCCAAGAAACAAGAAAAAATAGTAGATAATCAGAAAGACGGGATAAAGAAAAGAAGAACTCAACTACCAATCATACGTATGAATGCAACATATGCCTGTACGATCACCCCAAGGGCCAATGCCCAATATTGTTACATTTACAGGAGCATTGGGGAAATACGCTACATCCAGAGTTTGTACAGAGATACTGTGTTCGATCACAGTGGCAACAATCCTAGTCATGGGGGAGACCACCCTTAGACTGGAGGCACCCTTCATATTATCCAAACCCAAACACTTATCAAGTTCAACATCCTATTTATCCAATTGGTCCACCACACTTTATCTCACCATAGTACTATTCTCCACAATACTATCAGCCTATGCCTCCAACACAACCACCACCTTGCGCACCTTACACTCCTCCTAACTTTCAACATTCTCATCCTTTCCCTCCTTCCACATCGCCACCGATTGTTCTTAAGGTACCTGCACCACAACAACAAACCATGAATAACACTTGTGCTACTACTACCAACAGCAGTGAGAAACCTCAGCAACATCAAAAGCACCCTTTCTTCAAACACGGCCATAAGAAGGGACAACACAATTCTGAGGCCACTGCATCCTCCAACTCAGTACAAGCCCCACACTGTGGTGCACCCTTATCTTCGAACCCAACGCCTCATGTTACTTTATCAAGGCCACCATCAAACACTCCAACAACCATACGGCCCAATGAACACAACCATGGGAGAAATCATCCTAATCCTTGCATACCATCTAATAGTCCCAAATATCATAATGGGTCAACTTGTTATCAGGGAACTACATCGTACAAGTTTCCCCACTATGCTCATCATAATCAAGTGTGTGAACCTCGATGGGGTAAGTATGGCCAAGTTCCAATATTTCAAACATGCAAGGATCCTCATCCTTCATTTATTAATCCTTGCCATCCACAACTGCTTAGTTATGGGGGATACCCGTCATTCTAATAACAAGCAGGATTAACAACAATTTTTTATTTTCTTTAATTTTACAACTTTTTGTTTTTCAGTTTTTCATTTTTCAACTTTTTGTTTTATCTTTTTATCTTTTTGTGTTGTTGTCTTTTAACATTTTTGTAAGTAATCTCATCTATGAATCAAACACTCATGTGGATTGTTGGTTGAGGTGTGTTTTATGTTATTAAGTCACGAGTGATCAATTATTTGGAATAGTGAGCCCATTACACCCACTCATCCACTCTACAAATAAGAGGTTCTATTCGAGGGTACAATGGTGTTCTTGACATTTTTAAAACTTAAAATTAATTTTGTGTTCATTGTACCCAGAATGAAGAAGGATGGACCAAGAGGGAATGATTAGGGTGTGACATCAAGGGGACTTGCGAATTCTTTTTGGTGACATCTATGGGAGTTGTCATGCAATGTGGTTGTACTAAGATCCTTGTAGATCTAATGAAAATTGGGAGTAAGAGTAATCAAAAGGGCACTCGAAAATCAAATGCTATTCTAGGGGGTCCCAATAGAAAGACATGCACCCATTCCTAAAGGTTGGTGGCTTCTTTGGTTTTAGTAAAGGGAAAAAAAAAGAGAAAAGAAAAGAAAAGAAAAGTGCCACAAAAAGAAAATCACTCCTCCCTTGAATAAAACGCCAAGTGATTGTACTCCTTGTTGTTATGATACTCTCATAGTTGCTCATCATGGGATGAAACAATGCAATGTCACTGGTCAGAGGATGGACTTGGTCCTAATCTTGGAATGACAGGTTAATGACACGTTAATCATGCTTTTCATGTAGGATTCATTGTGCCCTGGGTCAGTTACCTCATGTCCCAATCTCTATGATCCCTTTCTCTAGTTCATCTCATCTCATTGTTTGTGTAATTGTAGCTCGTGTCTCGTGTAACATAGAATTCTCATCTCATTCTGGTGATATTTACATGTGTGTGTTTTGTGGAGTTAGTGTGGATTACATTTAATCCTTCTAGTGCCCATAGACACTTTAAGTGTGGTTACACAAGGGCATTATAGGTTGGAACTTGCGTTTGGGAGGACCCACTTGTGTAATATTTTGTAATCTTCACTTATGACACAACACACACACACCATTTCTTACCCTTATCATATTGCCAAAAAATTTCTTTCCCTTATTACCATCACATAGCCTTTTTCTCTACCATTCGAGGTCCTTATTGATAAATTCCACACCATCATAATTTTGGTGCCTTTAGAACTAGTTGAATTACCATGGAACTTTTTAACAATCGTCCAGATGTCCTTAGTTTACATCGTTTAATTTCAAAGAAATATTAAAAATTTGGTACATTCTCTAAGTGCCCTAACTTTAATGAAAATATATATATGTGACCCCCTTGTGCTCATCAACATCATTTACAATTGTTCATCCAGGTGAAGTTTTTCAATTCCTATCTACGATTCATGATTGCGCATCCCTTACTTTCATATCCATAACTCGCTCGCTGGTACTCCAATTTTTATTCCATTTGAACCTACTTGAACCCGGAGTATTCAGCTTAGTCATGGGGAAGGGGCACATGTCAAATAGTGCATAAATTTTTTGAAATTCATCATCACCAGAAGAAAATCTTTAAGGGTAATTAGTTCTAAAATTAAGAATAAAATGTATTAAAAACAATTTCATCCCCTTAGCTATATCAAAAAATTAAATTTGGAAACCACCTAAGCAAAGAGGACTCAACACTATAATCTTTGAGGGACATGTTCTTCCAATAATTAACATCACACAGAAATAAAGTAAATCTATTAAGGAAAGTAGTAAGGTATAACCTAACTTTGGTAACAACCTTACTAATGATTGGTCCTGTGTGATTACAGATGGCCTCGAAATGCGAACAACAGGAAGGTCCTGCTCAAGGTGTGATCAAAAAACGTAAGAGAGGTGAAGGACAAGTTCCTTCCAAACAACATGTAGAGCAGGAGGAACAATCATTTAGCATCCATCAAGAAGACCCTGTTGCTGTACAATCAAGGCAGGCGAAAGGAGGAGCTGCTACAACATCTGAACATGGACGATATCTCATGCTAACCTAGGATTATGTTCAGACCATTCATGAAAGGTCCATATTCACTATAGTAATCATGGAATTAAAATTTGGACCTTTCGCAGAGTTTTCTCTGGAGGCTGTTAGAGATCACCTCAAAGGATCCCCATTATGGCCTACCCTCTCTGAAAGTGGTGCCTGGTACTTAGGGAAAATGAACCAATTTTGGCACAATAAAGAAGAAGGCACCATGGTTAACAAGTGTGGTGTGACTATTGAATTCTCTATTCAAGACATTTTGGAAGTATTAAACCTTTCGAATATAGGGCCAAAGGTTGCTCAAAACTAGCTAGACACTTTTAGAAATAAGCAACTTAATAAACTATTGACAAGGAATAACAGGGTGGTGAAAGAAAAAGAGAAGGCTGACTGGGATGCCTCTATGGCACAAGCACAAACTTATGCACATGCCAAGGCACTCACAACCTTACAAGAGGAGAAACTCCAGGCCATACTTTGACACCATCAAATTCTAAGACTTGGAGTGCAAGAAAAGGGAAAGACACAAATGGAGGAGCCACCGCCACCAGGAACTACATGAGTTCCAAGTTTTTCTAATTGTAGCATTTTTTGTATTGTGTCTTTCTTTTGTTTTCTTCCCACACTACGACATCATCCCATTTTTCCATCCAATAATCCCATACCTATCCACTATGTAATCACTATAACTTGAGGATGAATTTTTATTTAGTTGTGGTGGTATAATGAGTCGTGATATTGCATGGGCTGCGATATGGTGTACGTGATATCACGTCTGCCACGATATCACATGGGCTGTGATATCGCGTATGCGATATCGCAACCCATCGCCAGTTCTATAAATAAGAGGTAGCTCTCCCTTGTTTCATAATAAGAGTTAGATTATAGCTAGACTCTGGTAGTTTTGTCCCTCCAGAGTTAGATTATTTTCCCGTGTCTGCCTGCAGTGTGGTGAATGTAATTGTACGACATCCTTTATTCGAGTGTGACGTACTTGGACATGCACATGACCGGAAATAAAGATTGAGATTACTTCATCATTGTAGCATTCACTTTGTTATTTATTTAATTAATTGTTATTTTTCTTTCCTAGTTAGTACTCTCTCACCCTTAAACTCCTGTTAGAGTGTGGAATGAGTACGACTTGATTACGAGCATTTAAGTGTGACTACTTGGTAACCTAGTGGTGTACCTAGGATCTGCACTTGGTAATCCCAATGGTAGTCATGCATGAAGTCCAAGATGTGTACAGATAATCAAGGAACAGCTACTCATCGCACTTAGGCTAGATTAGATTCTCTTATCCTTCCCTCCTAGCTTAGTTAATTACTACCTTCCATTGCCTTCAGGAGTAGCATTAGATTAGGAACACATCATACACCTCACTCTAGACTAAACCATATGTGACAAAGCTAATACTAGTCTAGGTGGGAAGACAACAAACTGCGATCTAAGGTTAACGATCTAGGTGCCACAACTAGTTCGTCTGTGGAGTTCGATTGGATCGCGCGTGAAAATGCTCGTATTCGTATGGTTGAGTGTAGGGGTACCTCGCCACTCATAAGCTACACTAGATCTATAGAAAGTGTGCACTTCATTAAAATAAAGAATATCATCTGCATCCTTAACATCAACATGTAAGCTAGGAATAACATTGGTTATTTTAGAAGAAGAACTAAGATTAGCTATGGCTTGAGATCTAGTAGATTATTAAGATTAGAAAGAAAGGTCAAACTGAATGAGAAAGATATTCTAATGATCTAAGTGATGATTATTAGAAGGGTTTTTAGAAATGACTTTAAGAATGTTATCTTTACAGATAACAATGTCTTAGACAAGAATTCTGAATGTTAGAGTATATAGCCTTAGAGTTTGAAAAAGGATGAGATATGTAGTATACAAGAAGATCAACTCCATCTTATTACCTTTAAGAGAGCATAATAGATATGGAATGGTTAGATTTAGAAAGATAAATATATAAAGATTGATTGAATTATGGATGATGTAACATGGAAAGACTGGTTAAGGCTTCTTTGATGGAATCAAAGGCCTTTAGAAACTTCTCATTTTAGAAGAAAGAAGTGGTTTTACAAAGCGAGTCGAAGGATGAAGGTGATCACTAAAGTTGGAAATGAATCAATGAATCAATTGAAGATGACATTGTAGAATATACACATCTTGAATATTCTTATGTGGTGCAAGATCTCAAATAGCCTGAGCCTTATTAGGGTCAATAGCTATGCCATCTTGAGAAATAAGACAACCCAACATATTTTCCATAAAGATCCCAAAAATACATTTCTTGGGATTAAGAAATAGGTTAAACTTGTCATCATGAGTTATGACTGATGATCAAGAACTTAGAATGGAGGGTTAAATAAGTTCTTCACATAAAATTACACTATCCACATGAACACATCAATTTTTATGTGGTTTTCCAACTTGGGTATGCTCACACTTGAAGGGTAGATTCCTTGCACACCTCTAGACTTTGTTTCTTCAAAAATGTGGTTTAGAGGACATCAACACCTTTACAAGATTTGAGGTTTTCTATAGAGAGTTTTGTCACTGTGAAATATCTCAACCTTGTAAGGTCCCAACAAGTTCAAAATGTGGTTTGAAGGGCATCACACCTTGTACAAGCTTTGAGCTCCAATTTGGAGTGTTTCATCATTGCAAAACCACTCAACCTCACAAGGTTCCAACAAGCTTATAATGTTGTTTTAAAGATACGACAACCTTTACAAAATTGAGCTCCACTTCAAAGTATTTTGATGTTGCAAAGCTACTCAATTCCCCAAGATCTTGACAAGCTCCATATGGATGTCTTCTGGAAAGAAGCACATCAACCTTGCAGGGCTACAAGAAAAATAAAAGACACAAGGAAAAATGTAACTAAATTTACAAGTCCTTGTATTTGAAGCTCAATACAACATACAACCAAGCAACTAATGTAACAATGAAGAACAAGAATACAATAGCATAGATATGATAATGATTGATCTGATGTGAACAGTTCTTGCACAATGCCCAAGAATTTGATATCTTCTTATAGCCTCAAAGTTTATGAAAGCTCCTCAAAATTTGTGCAATGACTACCCAACAACTAGTATAGATGTCTACTTCACAGTAGAGACATCTACCTAATATTCTCCTTAATTCTAGAGAGACATCTCTTTGGAAAATGGGGTATCTCTTGTGAGATGTCTCTAGGGAGATGTCTACTCTATGATTGACGTTTCTCCTAAAAATAGTAGACATCTTTTGGACTTTGAACCTTTCTCTTTTAAGGCTTTTTCTTGATAATTTTCCTTCTTTTCAATCCTTGAAGCATCTTCATTTGACTTGTTGCCTTTGTTTTCATCCATACTTGTCAATGATTTCATCTTGCCTATGTAGTCTTCATTTTGACATTTCATTCATTTTCTTGAGTTTTCATTCATGCCTTGCACATTCATTTCCTTTAGTTTTCATTCATGCCTTGCACACAAACAATCTATGTTCTTCATTTTCCTTAAGGTTTTGACATACCAAAAGGTCAACAATCTCTCTCTTTTTGGTGATGTCCAAAACTTAAGAAAATGGGTTAGTATATCCCACAAAAATATGTGAAAGTTAACTAACATATATATATATATATATAGATAGATAGAGTAAAGTATAATCCATAAAATATATATATAAAGCTACCATGTTTGAAATCTTGATTCTAACTACATACTATACTCTCTTCCCCTTTTTGGATAGCACCTAAAAAGAGGTGGGAAGAAAGATAAGAGCCAACCTTAATCCTCAATAAAGTTCCATTAGATAAACTTTCATATGACATCATAACATCATAACATCATATGAAAATCCCATAGAGATACAAACATTTAGCTAAGGAAGAAAATTAATTAAAGAGTATACATCTCTTAGCATTGATTTCATAGGGCTGATGATGACATGTCAATTTCCATTAAGACCTATCCCTTATCTATTCACAAAGTTAAAATTAATGAGCCACAACTAATCCAAACACAACTACACCAAGAATTTCAAGTGATGTCCAATGGTATTTAAAATTGAAGGCCAAAGTCCAAAGTTTGAGCATTGAGAAACATGTAACCTATCTTTTGAACCAATTATTCCATTAGTGAAAAATAAACCAATATCTCATGATTCTATAATCATGAAATATTCTACTCCAAAAAGATAAGGCATAGTAATTTCATGGCAAGAGAGTAAATACATGCATATCCAAATTTTAAGAATTAGATCAAACACACATACGAAAGGTCAAAGAAATACAACTTATCATGATAAATATGTCATGAACAACTAAACATATCCTTAACAAGATATCCATAAAGCAATTTGTATATAGCCATGTCAAATTTAAATACCAGCACCAAGACATAAATCACAAGGTGAAATATCCAAGAGATATCTTGACCAAAATTAACTCATACTTTTATCTTGGATACTTTACCATATTCTAAAATGAATAGCCCTCTTCGTACTTATTATCAGATGTGGGTGTTGGAGTGGAAGTCTTGCTACTTGAGTTTCTTTTGGTAATAGTCTCAAAAGACTCGTACATTGATGACCTATAAGATGATAACTAATAATGAGGCATAGGCTTCCCTTGCATACATGATTTCATTTCTTCCTAGTCTCTTTGGTCATAATTCATCTATTGTAGAGAGAATGGTATCAAGTGTGGAGACTAAGGTCTCTCATTAGTGAGTCCTTCAACAATGAAGATGCAAAATTTTTTAATGTTTATTTCATGCATTTTCTTCCTAGATAATTAAAAAGGAATCCATTTTGGAAGGAAGGACTATGTGACTAGACATTGAGGATCCAAAAATCACAATAGCAACTATAGTCTTCAACTTTTGAAATGTATCCATTGCTTGAATGTCCATTCATGGGTTACTTTGCCTTTGTAGAGATGCATATTTTAATGTCATCAACTTATGTAAAAAATGTCCATGAAAATCCATATGAGATGTCTTGAAGAAGTAGTAGACATCTTGCCTAACTATAGAGATGTTAGAGTAGATGTCTTGCAATAGATGTCTATCTCCTAAGATAGATGTCTACTGTTAAAATGAGTCTTAAATGTAGTTGAGACATCTCATTGTTTGAGAAGATGCCTATCTTGCTAAGGCCAATACTAAAGATGCTCATTTTGAGGTTTGGAACTTCCAAACACCTCTAAATAAGCTTCCATAGCTTTTGGAACCTCTTAGACTTGTCAAAATAAGTCTAAAACATCCCCAAATATGGCAAAACATCTTGAAATTATTATAAGAAAAATCAACATAAGGAAACATACATAAACATCTCACATGCATTGAGAATTACATATGGTGGGTGATGTCTCCATAAATCACAAATGCCATCTCAAGATTAAGTTTGGAGACTTTTGAAAGCAAGACTTCCCATTAGTAGTACCTTATGATAAGATAGCAAATAATTCATATGCTCAAGGAATTTCTTTTAAAATGTTGCTTTTCTTAAGAGATACATGAATTAAAGGTACCAATTTAAATGCTTCTATTACCATACATTAAAAATATTTTTTTAAAAATTAGACTTTATGATTTCACAAGGAAGCAACAATGCCATAGCTTAATTAAGGGTTTGTAGCACAAGACATATATACTTAAATAGCAATAAACACTCAACAAGGAGCTTTTGTTCTATGAATTAAATTTAATATCTTTAAACCACTGGAAGCCACTATATTCTGGTTAAGAGCATGATTTATCAATAAAAACATTAAACGAAACACAAGAAGGACATTATAACATATTATAGCTTGAACGAATTACAATATCAAGTGAAAATTTTTTTGGATTTCTAAAGATTTCCAATAGCTTCCATTCAACTATAAAAATAAATTAACTATTCTAATCTCATCAAGTCAAGGAATAATGATTATACCTATACTTACCTTGCTTGCTGATCGAGATCAAGATGTCCAAGGAGATTGGAATTGAGGCTCTTCTTTCAAGGTTCCTCCTTCCATACCAATTTCATTTATTTCTAATGTATTACTCCCCTTCATAAAATTTTTGAGAGTTATTTCACTCTTTTTCATTTCACTTTATTCTCCACACTTTTTTGTTCTTTTTACCCTTTTGGTTTATCCTTCATTCCTTTTGTCCCTACAAGATTTTCTTTCTAGGTGCATTTGGGTAAGACCAAGGAGTCTTATGATATGACTAGGTGTTCACGTGATAATATTTTAAATTACAATTCCATTGCTTATGCCCAAATCTATTATAGTAATAACATCTAACCTTTTGGTTGTGGTTAAAGTGATCAAACCTTAGACCTACTTTTGGTTGGAATGTAGTACTTGTTGATATTTCAATCTTTGGAGAAGCCTTTTGTTGTGATGAAGTTTTTGTAGATGCTTGTTTTTGTGAACAACATCCTAGTCCACTTTTATCTTGTGGACTTCTTCCTTCCCCAAGAACTATTTGGAGGGCCTTTTTTCCTTTTGACTAGCCTCTCATTTACAAGTTTAGCATCTGCAAGTTCTTCCTTAATTTTCTCATAGGACAAGGTTAGTTTTTTTATTCTTAGCCCTTAGGTCTGAATTTTCTTTTGTGAGGTGATGAGCGGTGAGGTATCCCTATGCTCAACCATACGAATATGAGTGTCTATGCACGATCTGGTCAAATTCCAAGGACTAAGTGCTTATGCACCTTTATAGAACAAGGATGGGTTAGTCAATCATTGTCTTCCCAAGCTTACTTGTATGGCACGATTGTTTGGTTAAGTAAAATTGAGGTATATGATTTTTATATATATTTTATGTTTATGTCTTGGTGCTATAAAGGAAGAAGTGAACTAATTAA
>MNCI01022583.1:838779-863677 GCA_015680685.1 Gnetum montanum | reverse complement strand
CACAAAGTTCATCTTTATTTTTGACCACAAGGTATGCTTAGGTACACAATGCTCGAATAAAGATTTGTTCACTTTATGAATCCTACTATGGGCACTCAGAAATAATTCTAACTCTAAGAAGGGAAAAAGGCAAGAGTTTGGATAAGGGACTAAGACTAATTAACTAACTATTGCCAAACCAAGTGCACCCACCTCTTATTCATAAGAGACAAGATAGGCCTTGATATCGGATGTCTGATATCACTTAGAAGGCTCTGATATCGCGTACCTGATATCGTGGATGTAATATCACGACCCCAATATCATGGCTCATCATACCCCCACAACTAAATGAAAATGCATCCTCGAGTTCCTTACAAAATATTGGAAAGGTATGGGATTATTAACTAAATGAGAACTGACAGCGATATGGAAGAATAGAATTAAAGTGCTTGGTGAATGAATCGACAAACATATTAAAACATTGGTGTTCATGCCCATTGTGGTGAACATTGTACATAGATGACATCTAGACCCTCATCCAATAGCTTGAAGAGAAAGTGAGAGAGAAAAGAAAATAAGGCACATTGTTTTCTATGTTAGAAATGTGCATTCCATTGTTCATCCATAACCCCATGATCAAAATTGTTCCTTGCGTAAATGCTCTAGCTCCAGTCCATCTCGAGTGCTTCCTCCTATCCCAGTCCATTGTTCATGTAATCGCCATCTGCACACACAACACAGTCATGAATTAGCAAGGATAGATAAGCCATAATGTAGTTGATGCCTTGCCTTAATATAAGCACATTGGCTGGGTTGTGGGTATGGTAGATACTAAGTTAGAGGTTTTTAACTGATAACTACCCAAGGTGTAGGGGTGAGATAGGTAATTGAATGAAAAAATTTGTGACAAGGGCTCCATGACTAAGAGCGAACCTTCGATAGCGTTTGGGTGAAAAAATTGAAGGAACAATGGAGATGAGGGAAATAACAATGGTGAAGCTAATAAAATGGATGTCATGGACGGAGATGAAACAAGAAATGGTTAATTGAAAATAATGTTTAAGGAAAAAGACTTAACAATTGCACTAAAAAGGAATGTCAGTGGGTCCTCCCCAAAGCAAGCCCATGCCTTTTATGCCCTAACAGACTTGTAAACCAAAGAGTCCATAGGCTCTCAGAATGACATATAGAAACAATGGTTAAGAACTTACCCACAAGAGTTTATCGAAGACTAACAATGCATCAACTAAGACATAGACTAATCATAAAATCGACAATGAGGTAGAATATGGGAAGAAATATGAAAGGAGAGGAGGAAATGGAATGGAATCCCAAGAGTAAGGTTGTGTAAAGTCCCTTGTATATTAGGTGGTTAAGGTGACTGAATAAAATTCATCCCAAGTTCGAACTCACCAACCACATCTAATGACCTCGCATCAATACATTTGACCAACCCATCCTTGTGAAGCAATAAGAATGCATCCATCGAGTCACCACCATTCCAAGGAGAGAAAGATAGGGAAGTAGGAAGAAAGAAAGGGCCTTAGTTAGAGGTAACCTTCAAGCATGGGTAACATGTCTTTCTAGTGCCATAACGAGTGTTTGCAGCCCATGTTTCTTTATTATGTCTAAGGGGTATGCTTTCAATTCCCACTAGTTTTTTTTTGCATGAGAAATAGATCATGTAAAGACTTATTTAAATTCATTCAACTTCCTGATATTTGGTCAATAGCAGAATGATAGAAGACTCATGAAAAGCATCAAAGTACCCAAGAGAATAGTTAGCACAAATGCATCGAATCCCCTTAAAGTTACACCCTTTTCAATCCATTTGAATCTTTCCTTGGTTCGAAAAGTACTAAGCCACCACTTCATTAATAAGTTTTTCTTAGAAAAAAAAAGGGATAGTACACTTCCAAACAAAGGGGAACCATAGAGTTGAATGGATGAATGGATTACGTGGACTCATTGCTTGTTTTATCAAAAGAAACCATATCTTAGTATCAACATTGAAAATCAAAGGTAAAAACCAAACATTAACAATCAACACCATTATAGGACAATCCACCATCATGAGCACTTATTGTATGACAAATGAAAGTAAATCAAACAAACAAAGAAATAGCAAAAATGGTAACGATGATGTAAAAAAAAAGTAAATGTGAAAAAATGTGTAGAACAATAATATGTAAAACAAAAATACAAAAGGAACTAAGGGCTAAGAATGATTAGCATTGGTGGGCTTCTCCCCCATGACTGAGTTGGAGGGAGGAGATTTAAAATAGCGAGCAGAGTTGTCCACCAACATAGGTAGTATTGGTATTGGCTGTTCTAGGCTCATGGAAAGGTTTGGTTTATTAGATGTTGACCAACAATTTCTTATTTGGGCTATCAGGTTTGTAAATCATCATGGCTCTTGAAGGAAAAGTTGCATGAATAATATAAGGTCCTTCTCACAGCATTTGAAATTTAGTGTGTTGTGGCACATGTGTGGGGTTCCAATAAAGTACCTTATCTCCCAGTTGGTACTGAACTTTTCTAATTTTTAGGTCATGATGTCGTTTATTAAAAGCCTTGCATAATTCATTAGATGACAGGATGACTAATTGGTTCTCATCTAGTAGGTTAAGGTTCATTAACCATTTTTTTGTGCTAGATTAAGGTCAAGGTTGAGATCACATGTCATAGATAGTGTACAAAGTTCTACTTGAATAGGAAGCGTTAGGAGTTTTGCATACTCTAACTCATAGGGAGAGTAGCCTATAGGGAGTTTCCATGTGGAGCGGTATGTCCAAGGAGCATCATTCAATTTGGTGCCCTAGTAGCTCCTATACTTGCTAATGGTTCTTGTTAATATTTTTGTAATCTCCCTATTGGTGACTTTGGCTTGACCATTCGCTTGAGGGTGGTATGGTGTAGTCAATTTTTGGTCAACTCCTAAGCATTGCATCAACTTTTGAAAAGTTGTGCTTGTAGAATGTGTACCATTATCCAAAATAAGTGCACGAGGCACACCAAACCTATTAACAATTTTTTGTTGAAAAAATCATGCAGCGGTAGACGATGTACAATCCATAACAACAACTACTTTTACCCATTTTGTAAAGTAGTCAACGACAATGACAATGTAAGCTTTTTCATTAGACATTGGTGTAATAGGCCCCATAAAATCAATTTCCCATATGTCGAAGGGTTCTAAAGGTTGAATCCATTATTGTGGATCCTCCATCCTAGTAGTTATTCTCCCATCATGTTGGTAGTACTTACAAGATTGGACGAAATGATGAGCATCTTGGAACAATGTAGGCTAATAATATCTTGTAAGCAAGATTTTAATGGCTGTTCATCTTCCAACATAATGACCCCCACAAGGACCCTCATGAGCATGTTAGAGAACGCGTAATTGATTTACATTGGGAACACACCATCTGACCAAGCCATTGGGACATACCTTATAAAGGTGTCCATTGATTTCCATGAAATATTTGGCTTGGTGAGGAAACTGCTATTTCTTTTAGTGTCTAACTCTTGTGGTGTTTTCTGTGTAACAAGATAGGTAAGAATGCTACTATACCAATTTATTTCCATGGTTAATTGATTATTTACACTTGCAAAGAGAAATTCATTAGGAAAGTGATTATAAAGTAGATATTCATCCTCTTTGTTGTCCCATCTTAATCGAGATAAATGATCAACAACAATGTTCTTGGTGCCTTTACGATCTATCATCGTAAGATTGAACTCTTGTAAGATTACGAGCTATCGTATGATGCAAGGGCTCACCATTGGTTTATTTAGTAGGAACTGAATTGCACTATGTTCTATGTGTACAAATACCTTATAGCCCAATACATAGTGCCTGAACTTATCTAGTGCAAACACCACAACCATTAATTCCTTTTCTAGTTGTGGTGTAGTTGAGTTGTGCACCTGCAATACTTCGACTTGCACAGTGAATGCAATAGGTTCATTTCTGGTCATCTAACTATGTAAGTACAGCTTTTAAAGCAAAGTTGGACATGTCAATCATTATATGGAACAGTTTAGACCAGTCAGGAGCTTGTAAAATTGGTGTTTCTACAAGCTTCTATGTTAAAGTTTGAAAAGCTAACTAACATTCTTTGGTCCATTCAAAAGGTACATCCTTTTTCATTAGTTTAACTAATGGTTTTGCAACCCTTGAAAAGTTCTCTATGAATCTTCTATAATAGTTAGTGTGTCCAAGGAATGATTAGATATCTTTTATAGTTTTAGGTTGGTGCGTGATTCTTTGGATGAATTTAATCTTTTCACGGTCTACCTCTATCCCTATTTGTGAAATCTTATGCCCTAATACTACACCTTCTTGGACCATTAAATGACTTTTTTCCAGTTCAGCCTTAAATTGGTTTCAACGCATCATTTTAGTACTTGCTCTAATTGGTCCAATGCTTGATCAAAGTTCACTCCATAGGTGGAAAAATCATCCACGAAGACTTCTACACCATTTCCTATTTGCTACTAAAAGATACTTAGAACCAAACGTTAAAATATTGCAGGAGCATTGCATAAGCCAAACGACATCTATTTGTATACAAATGTCCCCCAAGGACTTGTGAATGTGGTCTTGGCTTGGTCTTTTGGTGCTATTTGGATTTGGTTGTATCTACTATACCGATACAAAAAACTATAGTAGTGATGCCCTGCAATGGTTTTTAAAGCTTGGTCGATGAATGGCAATGGAAAGTGGTCTTTGAATGTTGCCATGTTTAGTAGCCTAAAGTCTATACACCCTCCATTTACCTTCATTTTTGGGCACAATAACTAATGTACTAACCCATTTGCTATCAGCAATGGGGTAGATGAACCTAGCTTTTAGAAGCTGTTCAATTTCTTCCTTAACCACTTGCTTAAGTTTTGGGTTCAATTGCCTTTGCGGTTGTTGTTGAGGCTTCATAGAGAGGTTAGTGTAAATTCTATGTTGGAATACCCTAGGGTCTATTCCAGTTAATTCAGGATATAACCAAGTAAAGGCTTTTGATAATTTGTTCACCATTTTTAGCAGCCTCTCTTTTTGTTGAGGGGTGAGCTTAGCATTAATAATTACTAATGTTTCATTTTTGAGAAATGTGTACTTCATATTGATGGGAAATAGTTTTAACTCTAGGGGCTCTTGCTTAAAATTGTTATGGATTTCCAACTTCTCCCAGTTGATATTTTCAATGTTGAGACTTGGAAGTTGGTGATGGACTTTCTCTAATGTGTCTATGCTATCTATGTAAGTGCAAGTCAAATCCTTAGTTGGTTCCATGCATATAGTTGAGTTGCTCTCTTGGTCAGCTATCAACCACTAGGTGCCTTCCTATCTTTTGGCCACTGTATATAGGCATCTTTGTATGTTAGTTACTTGTGCACACTAGTTGCATATAGGCAATGTTAAACGTTGTACAAAATAGGACTTCTGCACGCAACTACACCTTGTGTCACTGTATCCAATGCACAGAACTTTCTTCTTCTCAATCTTTTCAAACATATTTTCCTTTGATATCTCTAGGGAAATATCACATATTCCTAGGTGTGCATTAATTATGCTTAGCCATGCTCTTCCCATTATGATAGAGAAGTCCCCCTTATAGTTGTTGACTTGAATCACTAGGAAGTTGGCTGGATATGACCATTCACAAACAGTTGTAACAATGTCATCCACTAGTCCTAATGGGATAGTGATGGACTGGTTGGCTAGCTATAAAAAAATTTTACTCTTTTTTAGTGGAGGTAGGTTCTAGGCTTTGTACATTTCTTGAGAGGTTAAGTTGACACCAGAACCTGAATCCAAAAGAGCCCTGCAAAGTTCATTCCCAATGATTTGTAAATATATAAGAGGACTTCCAAGATCAGAGAATTTCCTAGGAAGATGACCAACCTTAATCCAATAGGTAATTGCATGTGTCAACATGACCATGTGCATTGAATGTGACCTTTGGTTTGAAGGGAGTTTCAAAGTTTCGGATGATGGTGAGGCCTTTGGAGAGTTAGTTGCTTGTGACTACAAGGACTTGGTTGGACTGTTGGACCTAAAGAAAGGTCTCTTCTTTCTGTGGTTGTTTGAACCAATAGTAGGGTGAGGATTAACAGCCCTTGTAGTATTACATTGTTACGGCTGGGCAGGGAGCTCACCCTGCATGGCTAGAGTAGATGGTAATGGAGTTAAGGGTGGAAGAGATGTAGCCGAATGAGAAGGATAGTATGTTTGTGGAACACCACCCCTAGGAGAAGGAGTTTTATAATACTCACGAGTTTGGTAGTGAGGTTGGGAAGCAACGTGACTAGTAGAGTCGCATGGAGAGATTGGCTACTGTACATAGTATCCATAGGGGTTGGGTTGATGGTAAGGGTACGGTTGACGTTGTGGTGGCATTCCCCATGATTGTGGATGCTGCCACTATAGATGCTACTTATTTGGTTATGGTGGTGTTCCACTTGGATAATACATCAAGGGTTGGTGGAACTACCTTGGGTTACCTTGGGGATAAGGTAATCTTTGGGGTGTTTGCCTTTTGTATAATCATGGGTTGAGTGCATACACCCCAGACTCCTACAAATGTGAGATTATAGGGAAACATCTCTTAGGATGGTCATATTGGCATATCTCACATCCACCATCATTTTCTGTATTCAAATCCACAACCTCTTTGATGATGAAAACTTTGCCCTTACCTTTGTTATGTGCATATTCAGCTTCTCTCTTTTTTCTCCTTTCTCGATCACTACCTTCTTCTCTAGAATCCTCTATTATTTTGAGAATTGTTTGAAATCTATTTTCTAGGGAGTCCCACATTTGGTCCACCTTTGCTGATACTTCTAATGCAAGTTTTTGAATGGGCAAGGTTTTCCTATTCACCATCTCTTCAAGTGGTGACTCTTCTTCATCCTCATAAAATCTAACTCCCTTCTTTTGGAGGGAAGGATCTCTATTATATTCTACCACACACTGTTGTTTCCTTAACTCACCTTCCTCTTTAGTGACTTTCTCCAACAATCTTTGTACTTGATGGGCCCTAAGCTTAGATAGCCTTCCTTGGGCATAAGTCCCAAGGGTTTTTTGCATTTTGTGCCTAAGCCCATCTACGAGATGGCGTAGTTGTTCCCTTTCTAAGTAACCATGGCCTGGGCAATGATGTAATAGTGCATAATATCAGCCCATGGTAGCATCCAATGGTTTATGTCCTCCTTGTTTCCATCCTTGGATTTACTTTCATAGGTTGGACACTCATGAGTATGTTTGATACTTATCATTGAACAGTTCTAACATGGTACTCCATTGGCGAATGGAATCCAGTTCTAAGGATCGGTACTAGCTTTCTGCTTCCTTGATCAGTCTCTGTGGAAACAACTTTAGTTTTTTCCACTTGTTTTCTATGTTTTGCAAGGCACATGCATCGTGAAATGCTTGCAAATGATTTTGAGGATCAACATTAAATCCCCTTTCAAATCGTGGGATATTGTTCATGTCTAATCTTTTGATCCTACTATATTTTTGATGCCTTGTTGGGATTCTAAAAACCTCAGTTATATCTAGCATACTTTAGGTAGTGAGTAGGGGTTCATCATGATCATACCATCTATGGCATCTATGATGCCTATGTTGTTCCCTACTCTCCCTCCTTTCATAATGAGTTTCTTTAGAATGCCCTCGTCCCCTTTCTCGGCTGCTTTATCTATGATTCCTATTTCACTTACCGTTATCCTCAAGGTCTTTTTCCTTGCGATTGTGTCCAGATTCTGAAGGGGAGGGTGAAGGAGATGATGAAGGTGAAGAAGGAGGAGGATCATCACCATGATGGTGTTTGCTTCCTTCTCTTTGGTGGTTGTAGCCTCGATCACAATTACAATTAGAATGTCCATCTCTATCATGTGTTCATGTTCCTTTTTCAGACCCTTTGTGTCTATTGGTATCAAAATATGGGTTATGGATAGTTGAGTGAAGATTTTGATACACCACCCCTTGATTGAAGTCAATGGGAGGAACATAATTATGTGGGAGACTTCCTGAGGCAAGTTCACCATCCTCATTTTCACCTATGACATATGAGACATTCTGAGATAACTTCCCCTTCATGGACTCATAACATCTTTCCTGTTGTAGATCCCTCTGACGTTGTGTCTCCCTAGGTTAATACTCTCTCGAGTCATGATAATACACAATGTACTCTACCTGTAAGTGCTGCATACCAATTTGTGTGAGAGCATGAAGGAGGATTCCTGGGACTAAGTGATTAGAAGGTAACACTATGTTACCTTCTAAATCATGCCAACACAGTTGTTCATCTTGGTGGAGGATAAAGGTAAAGTTTGGTATATACTTATCGAGATGAACGTATACCACACAAAATTGTTGAGGGACTGGTGGATTATCATGTGTACTATGCCTTTGATTATTCCCTGTATTAAACCTAGGTGATGAAACACTCTCGTAAGAAGAAAGAGACATAATCGTCTATTCAGTGTGCAATACTTTTTGTTTCACTAATTTTAAGATAACCAATCCTAAGGGTTCATTCCAATGATGTGAAGATTTCTTAAGTTCTAGTTAGCACACAAACAACAAAGTCCTTGACAACGACGCCAATGATGAGTGGCAAGCTATCCCTACACTCAACCATATGAATATGAGCATCCACACACGATCTAGTTGAATTTCAAGGACTAAGTGCTTATTCGCCTGTATAGAACAAGGATGGGTTAGTCAATTGTTGTCTTTCCAAGCTTACTCGTATGGAACAATTGTATGGTTAAGTAAACTTGAGGTATATGATTTTTATATATTTTTTATGTTTATGTCCTGGTGCTACAAAGGGAGAAGTGAAGTAATTAAGTAACTAATTCAATTTACTAATCTACTATGCTTTAACTAGTCCTAACACCAGCATCCATTCCCACTTATCGTACACATCCTGAATTAGTGCAACACTACTGGGATTACCAAACGTTAATCGTTATTGGGTTATCAAGTGTTCCATGCATGCTCGAAGTGGTCGTATTGAGTGTCNCTCGAAGTGGTCATACTGAGTGTGCTTACTTGGGGAAGTTAACAAGGTGAGAGAGAGAGAACATTAATTAACTAAGGAAAGCATTAAAGAACTATAAATAACATTAAATAAGTGATTTTTAATGTTGCAAGGTTTATCACAAAGTTCATCTTTATTTTCGACCACAAGGTGTGCTCAGGTACACAAAGCTCAAATAAAGATCTGTTCACTTTATGAATCCTACTACAGGCACTCAAAAATAATTCTAACTCTGAGAAGGGAAAAAGGCAAGAGTTCATGTAAGAAAATAAGACTAATTAACTAACTATTTCCAAACCAAGTGCGCATGCCTCTTATTTATAGGTGAAAAGACAGGCCTCGATATCAGATGTCCAATATCTCTTGGAAGGCTCCAATATCATGTACCCGATATCGTGGATGCAATATTGTGGCCCTGATATTGCAGTTCATCACGAGGTCTAAAATTTTCATATTTAATAAAGAGAGATCTTGATACCTATACCTCAATTCCTTATTCAAATTTATATAGAGAATTTGAAAAGAACATATGAGGCCATTACCTTTCTTCATTAGTTTCAATTTGATCATCATCATTAGAAAGGCTAGCATCATCATTTGTGAGAGCCATGTAGATGAGGTGTGAGTCCTTTGTAGTGTTATCTACCTCTTCCTCACTTTCTTCTCCATCATTCTAGCTAGGGGAGATAATATTTTCCTTCTTATCTTCTTTACTTGTTTTCTCTTCAGCATCCCAACTTGTAAACCTATAGTTTCCTCTTCATCATCCTAACTTGTAAAGCTATAAACTTGTAAACCAATCAACCCTGCAAGGTTTCAAAAAGCTTAGAATGTAGTTCCCATAGTCTTTACAAAATTGAACTTTGCTTTGGAGTGTTTTGACATAATCCACATAATCCACATAATCCCAAGAAGTTCAATATGGATGCCTTCTCGTAAGAAGAACATCAACCCTACAAGGTTACCAAAAAAAGAAAAAGACATAAGGAAAGAATGTAACTAAATTTACAAGTCCTTGTAGTTGAAGCTTGATACAACATATAACCAAGCAACTAATGTAATAATTAAGAACAATAATATAATAGCGTAGATATGACAATGATTGATTTGATGTGAATAGTACTTACATGATTCCCAAGAATTTAATATCTTCTTAGAGCCCCATAGTTTCTAAAAACTCCTTGAAATTCATGCAATGAATACCTAATGGATAATGTAGACATCTTATTTGTGGTAGAGATGTCTACCTAAGATTTTCCTCAATTCTAGAGAGATGTCTCTTCCTAAAATGGGACATCTCTTAGGAGACATCTCTACTTTTAACCTTTCTCTTCTACGATTTTTTCCCTATAATTTACCTTCTTCCCAATCCTTTACGCATATTCATTGGACTTGTATCCTTTGTTTGCATCTATACTTGTCCATGCTTTCATCTTTCTTATGTAGTCTTCATTTTGGCATTTTGTTCATTTCCTTGAGTTTTCATTCATGCCTTGTACATCCATTTCCTTGAGTTTTCATTCATTCTTTGCACACATAGCACAGACAATATATGTTCTCAATTTTCCTTAAGGTTTTGACATACCAAAAGGTCAACAAGAACTTGGTCTAAGGTAAAAGCATGATTAATAGCTAGATTATATTTAATGGTTAAATCATCAACGAAATCATTAATTGTTTTAAATATCATATCATTGAAGATAAAAGTCATAGCTTATTGATAAGTTGCTCAAGAGTTCTTGAGCCTACAAAAGATTTTAATATAATAAAATATCCTCTAAGGAGTCATAAAAGTGATATATTACTAGGGTTCTAGATTTATTTCGATTTGATTGTAACTAGAAAGCCCATCCATAAAGAATAGAAGAGCATGATCAGCTATGGAGTCTATGAAACGATCAATTTTTGATAAAGAAAAGATTTCCTTAAGAGTGATCCTATTGAGGCCTTGAAAGTCATTGCATATGCGAATGCCATCGTTCTTTTTAAGAACTACAACCATGTTAGAAATCCAATCAAAATAGTCAATGGAATAGATAAATGTGTCTTAAGAGTGCATATGCAAAATGTCTTCTTCTTTTCATAGGCGAGATGATATGAAACCACTGGTCACTTAGGAGTGCAAAGTGGTGTATACTTATGTAGATGAGTATGTGCTTGACTTCACCTTCATCCTACATCAGGATTAACAATTATGATGATGTGACATGGAAGGCAATATTGTAATGCCTCCTGATTGATTTGTTCTTGTGATGTTGCTTCAAACTCTTAAGAAGTTAGGCATCTAAGATCTTCAAGAGGAGTACATTGTGCATGATTAGGACTACTGAGAGTACCATCCCACTGAAACAGAATGCCAAAGAGATCATCACCATTAGAGGTATCATGAGTTTGCAAAGGGGAAACAATTCATTAATCCCTTATTCGTGCTAAACCAAGATGATAATAAGGATCCTTTCCTAGGGGGCTCTCAACATGGAAATTCTCCATCCCTTATTACTGATGATGGGGATGTGGCTTTGAATCTATGATATACTATTAGAAATCCAAGTTTAGGCAAAGATGGTAGTCAAGGCAAGGGCTTAGACAAGCATGAAGATGATAAGAAAACTAACGAACATGGTTGTAACAACCGAAGGAGAATTGATAGACATTAGTGTGGTGACAGTCCTTCCTCCTCTTTGTTGTCTTCATTTTCATCTTCTTCTTCCTCTTCTTTTGATTCTAAAAAATGTTGTAGGTGGAATAATCATGATGGAGGTGAGTAGTAGAATAATAATACTAATCGCCATGCCCACAATAATTGAAGGGGTAATAGAGGACATCATTGACAACAATGAAATAATGATGATGATGAGCCTTTGTTGGCAACTCAAAGCATGTGTAACATTGAAAAGATAATCAAGATCCCAACTAAGCATGTGAAAGATAGTTGGATCAAGTGTTTAAACATGAACAATATCCTAAGACTTGAGGGGGGATATAACTCTGATCTACAAGGCCATCTACAAGCCTTTCGTGATGCCTATACCTTACAAAACATTGAAAATGATTGGTAGAAACTAAAGCTATTTCCCAGGAAACTCATCTAGGAAGCAAAAATTTGGTACTAGTTCTTGGAGTTGGAATATATTCGTAGGTGGAGTACAATGCTAGAGCTCTTCAATGATAAGTATCAGACATACTCCAGAGTATCTAATTTGAGAAGGCAAATCTAAGGATGTAAGTAAGGAAACCATAAACCCTTGGATGTCACCATGGGTAGGTAGTATTCCATCATACATTAATGCCCTAGCCATGGTTATTCTCAGTGGAAATAACTTTGCCATATCATTGATGGGCTCAGAGTAAAAACCAAAAGAACTTTTAGGGTTTATGCCCAAGGGTGATTGTCTAAACTAAGATCTTATCAAATCCAAATGTTGATAGAGTAGGTTGCAAAAGAAGAAGGTGAGTTGTGAGAAAGGAAAAGTGCAGAAGAATATAATAGGGATCCTTCAATCAAAAAAAGGAAGGTCTAATTTTGTGACAAGGAGGAGTCACCACTCGATGAGGTAATGAATAGGAAAACCTTGCCCATTCAAAAATCTATTTCTAATAAGTCATCAAAGGTTGATAAAATATGGGACTCTTTGGATAAAAAATTCCAAATTGCTATGAAGATTGTTGAGGAATCCAAAGAGTGGAATAGTGATTATGATCATAGGAGATGAAAAGAAGCTAAATGTGCCTATGAGAGAGGTAAGGGAAAAGCTACTGTAATAGAAGAAGTTGTGGAGATAGGCTTTGATGATAATGTTAGATGTGACATTTGTCAATATGACCATCCTAAGGGATGTTGCTCTGTGATGTCACATTTACAAGAGTTTGGGGTGTACATGCTGAATCCTTGACTAACAAGGAGGCAAGCACCTAGATGATTGCTTTTTCCTTAAGGTAATCCAAGGCAGTTCCACCAGCAATAGCAAGCTTATATCCAAGTGAAACTCCATCATAACCATATGAGTAATATCAGCAGTGGCATCAATCATAGTCATGGAGAATGCCATTGTCAAGCTAGTAGTACCCTTACAGGTAACCCAATCCATATGGGTACTATGTTTAGCAACCCATTTCTACACAAAGCACTACAAGCCACGCCTCATTCCAACATCATTATTATCCTCTATAGTACCATTGAACTCATTCACCATCTACTCGAGGGGAGCACCCATATCCATACCACCCTTTACATCTATCTGCACACATCCCTCTGCCCTCATCCTAGTTAACTCTTGCTTCATCCATGCAGCATGAAATTCCCTCATAGTTGTAGCAATGAAATTACACTAGGGTTGTACATGTACAATTAACCTTCCAACCAAGTGGTTTGGACAATCGATCTAGGAAATGACCATTTTTCTGACCCAACAGTCCTCCCAAACCTTCACAACCTAATGCGGTTAGTCATCCTATATCTCTAGCACCCTCATCCTCTACATAAAACACATTCAAGAGCCCTTCAAACCAAATTCCACTTAAGATCCACATTTTGATGTTAACTCATGCTATCTTTGATTGGATCAAGGCTAGCAACCTTCCCATGAAAAGATCTGACCTAGGAAGTCCTCTTGTTTACTTATAGATCACTAGACACTAGACATGAGCCATGTAAGGCTCTTCTTGATTTTGGTTCTAGTGTCATTCTCATCTCCCATGACATGTACAAATCCTAGAACCTACTACCTCTCAAGAAGAGAAATATCCATTTGGAATTGGCAGATCAGTTAGTCATTGTCCCTTTGGGATTAATGGAGGACATTGTGATTAAAATTTGTAGGTGGTCCTATCCTATCAATTTTATAGTGATTAAGGTTAAAAACTACAAAGATGTCTTCCCCATCATTATGAGGTATGCATGGTTAGGCATGGTTGATGCACGAATGTGCATTAGGGACCTCTCCTTGGAAATCTTCAAGGAGAATGAATTTGAATGACTAGAAAAGAAGCATGTTCCATGCATCATGTACACTAATAATAGATGCAATTGCATGTAGAAAATCTGGTCCATTAAAACTATATTCATTAAAGCATGCACCCAATGTGCACATGAAATTGCTATCCAAAAGTGTTTATACATAGTAGCCACAAAACAAGAGGGTACCTAGTGGCTAACAACTAACTTTGACAATAGCACACTATGCATGGAATCCTCTGAGAGCCTAACATATACTTATGTTAAAGGCAAGGATGAACTTGAGCAAGTTCATCACCAACTCTCTAATGATCAAGTTGATAATACCTATTGGGAAGAGTTGGTAATCCCTAATCATTTTAAGCTAAAGCCCCTAGAGTTAAAAACTCTACTAGTTGATATGGAGTATGCATTTTTTAAAAATGATAAGCTAATTATAATCAATACAAATCTTGCTCCCAAAAAAAAGACAAGCTGTTGAAAGTGATCAAGAAATGGCCAACAGCCTTTGCTTTGTCATATCCTGAACTGACTAGAATTGTTCCAAGGATATGCTAGCATCATATCTACATAGACCCAACCATGAAGCCAAAAAGGTAGTTTTAGAGGTAGCTAAACCTCAAATTGAAGCAGATCATTAAAGAGGAAATAGAACAACTCCTTAAGGTGGGGCTGATCTATTCCATCATGGATAGTGAGTGGGCTATCTCACTCATAATTTTACTAAAGAAAGGTGGCAAGTGGTGGGTCTGCATTGACTTTAGACTATTGAATATGGAAACATTTAAAAATCATTTTTCATTGCCATTTGTGGACCAAGTGTTGGACACTATATCCAATCATTGCTATTATAGCTTTTTGGATGGTTAGAGTGGCTATAACCAAATCTAGATTATGCTAGAAGATTAGGCCAAAACAACGTTCATGAGTTCTTGGGGGACTTTTGCATATTGCAAGATGTTGTTTAGTTTATGTAATGTCCCTATAACATTTCAATGCTTGGTCCTTAACATTCTTAACAGTAGATTGGTAGCAAGGTAGAAGTCTTTATGGATGACTTCTCTATCTATGGGCCTACATTTGAGTAAGCCTTGGATTACCTTGAGAAGGTATTAAAAAGATGTGTTTCAAAAAACCTTAAGCTCAATTGGGAAAAGAGCCATTTAATGATCCAGGAAGGCATTGTATTGGGGCATTGTAAGGGATTGAGGTAGACCTAGAAAAGACAAGGGTCATCTAAGGAATCACGCACCAACTAGAGATAGTTAAAGATGTTTGATTATTCCTTGGACACATTGGCTACTACCAATGGTTTATAGAGAATTTCTCTAGGGTCACAATGCTGTTGGTTGAGCTTACAAAGAAAGATGCTCCATTTTTTTAGACCAAGGAGTGCAAACATACATTCCAATAGTTAAAGGAAAAACTTGTAGAAACTCCAATTCTATGGGCACTAGACTGGTTTAGGCCATTTTATATAATGATAGATGCATCTAACTATGCCTTGGGAGTTGTGCTTATATAGTTGGATGACAAGAAGCATTCATATTACATCCACGATGCAAGCCATAGCATTTTGGGTGCACAATTGAATTACACCACTATGGAAAAAGAACTGATGATGGTGGCATATGCTTTAGAAAAGTTTAGGTACTATGTTCTTGGGTATAAAGTATTTGTGCACACTGATCACAATGCCATCCACTTCCTAATAAATAAGCCAACAATGAGCCCTTGTATCATATGGTGGCTTGTGATCTTGTAGGAATTTAATCTCACAATGGTAGATCAAAAAGGAACTAAGAATGTGATCATTGACCACCTCTTTTAGTTAAGATGGGATAAAAAAGAGGAGGAGAGCCTGCTCTTTGATCAATTTTTAGATGAACTCCTCTTTACAGGAGCAATAAATGACCAAGGGCCTATCGAATCAAAATGGTATGAAGGCATCCTCACTTATCTTATCACTTAAGAGATGCCACAGGATCTAGACTTTAGGAAGAAATAATAGTTTATTTATCAGGCTAAGTACTTTGTGGAAATAAATGGGCATCTTTACAAGGTGTGCACCGATGGCCTTGTTCATTGGTATGTCCCTAATGCAAACTAATTGTGCATTCTCCAGGATGCTGATGAAGGTTCTTATGAAGGCCACTAGGCTAGAAGATGCATGATCATAAAAATCCTAATGGTAGAATACTATTAGCCCACAATGTTTAGGGATGCCCACCAATTTGCTCGATCCTATATGCATTGTCAATGAGATGGTGGAATGACTACTTGAATGGAGGATCCTCAATAGTGAATTTAATCATTGGAGCTCTTTGACATATGGGGCATAGACTTCATGGGTTTCATTAGGCCCATGTCTAATGAAAAAATATACATCATCATAATAGTTGACTACTGCATCAAATGGGTAGAAGTAATAGTCATCATCAACTATACATCATCCACTGCTACTAGATTTGTAGAACAACATATTGTAAATAGGTTTGGGGTGCCACATGCACTAATTTTTCATAATGGAACCCATTTTACAAGTGCCACTTTTTGAAAACTCATTCAACACTTAGGGGTTGAACATAAATTAACAACATCCTATCACCCCCAAGCCAATAGTCAAGTTGAGGTAACCAATAAGGAGTTTACAATGATTCTAACAAGAACTATCAGCAAATATAGGAGGGATGGAGCAAAAAACTCAACGATTCCCTCTAAGCCTACTACTCCACATGGAAACTCCTCATAGGATACTCTTCCTATGAGCTAGTGTAAAAAAAAAACTTTCAATGCTCCCAATTCAATCTGAGCTTCATACACTCTCAGTAGCCTGTGATTTGGCTCTTGACCTAAGTTTGGCACAAAAAGAAAGACTAATTCACCTAAATTTGCTAGATGAAAATTGATTAGTTCCTTGACTAAAGTGCAAATGGCATTTAACAAACAATGACATGACCTTAGAATATAGAAAGTAAAATTTCAACCAAAAGATAAAGTTCTTTATTGGAACCCCACACACGTATCTTAGAAAACAAAGTTCCAAATGTTGTCAGAGGTATCTTATATAATTGATGAAATCTTTCCTTTTGGGGCCATGATCATATACAAACCTAAGATCCTAGACAAAACGCAATTGGTCATCATCCAACAAATAAAGCCTTTCCACTAGCCAAAGCAAACCAGTGTAATAAATACCTCAACGGATGGACAACCATGCTCAATTTTTTAAAATCTTCTCTGTCTAACTTAGTTGTGGGGGAGATGGCCATCCATGCTAATCATATACGTGGCTTCCCATTTTTTGTATTTTTTGTTTTACATATTTTTATCTTTGCAATTTATTTATTTTACACCTTTTTGATTTTAAAAATTCTTCCTATTTTACACAATTTTTTGTTTTACACCATTGTTAGTACATTTGAATATTTCCTAGATATTTTACACTTTCTTATATATTTTACTTTATTTTGTTTGAGTGTGATTTTCAAATTTTTACTAATAAATGTGCTTTGTGCCAATAGGACACAATGGTGACGTAGCTACTACTAATGGTGATTTGTGCTTAATATTTTGTTTGCTAATGTCCGGTTTCTAATTTTGAAGTTTTGTACCAATGGCTAAGTCATGATTTCTTTTTCATGGAACAAGTAGTGACTCTACGACATCCACCCATCCACACATGCTATGGTTTTTCTTGTTTTGGAAATTTGAGATCCCTTTCATTAAATAAATTTTTAATAAATTTGTGATCTTGGTAGTTTTTAGAATTTGGAAAGATTCAAAGCTTTACATAAGATGTGACTTCAAGAGGACTCAATACTCTTTGTACCCTTCTACTTGCTTGGGTGTTTGAGTATTTTCATGGACTTCTTACTATTCTGTATTGACCAAAAATAGGAAGTCGAATAAAGTCTTTGCATGTTGTGGTTCCCATAAAAAAAAAAAAAACCAAAAACAACATGATGGAAATTCAAAGCACATTCCTTAAACAAATAAATGGGCTATAAGCATTGGTTTTGGGACTCGAAAGACATGTTACCCATGCTTGAAGGTCCCTTCTAACTAAGGCCATCTTTGGCTTTCTACTTTTTTTTCTTCTCTTTATGGAATGATGGTTGTTTTGTGGGAGAACTCTTGTATCTCAAGGGGATGGATTGGTCTTGGAGTGATGATGCAAAGTCACTAAAAGAGTTTGGTTTTGGTTTGTACTAAAGATAGATCTTGTCAGGTCATTTTAAGTACAAATCCTACAAGGGACTTCTTATGACCTTAGTTTGGAATTCCATTCCACCTTATTCATCATCTATCTATGCTATTTGTAACTCACCTCATTGTCAGTGTCCATGTTCTTAACTTAGTGTCTTCATCTGAGATGCTTGAATTCTTAAGTAGAATCTTCTGGGTTTTGGTCCTTAACTCCCATCAATCATTAGTCATCTATCAGGCCCATGAACTCCTTAGGTTGAGGTTATGTAAGGGCAAACAAGGGATGTGCCTACTATGGGAAGGATCCACTTGCATACCTCTTGGTTGGGTTTATTAAATACCTAATCCTTAGGCCTTCTTGCAATTAGAATCTTTTGTACATCCATTTTCTACATCAAACCATGTGCTCTTTATATATTTTGTTCAATAAACACATTCTCCATCAAAATTTTCAATTTTTAAGCTTTCAAAGATCCTCTTCAATGATTTCATTATATTCTTGTCTTTTTTGGAACTCCATGGACCCCAAATTCCTTGTATTTTTTAAGATATTCAAAATTCAAAATTTTTCCTACGGGCTTCGTATACAGGGCCCTGTCGATGGAGCAAACCTGTATACAGGGCCCCATGTATGGTGCCTTGTCGACATAGTAGAAAACATTCTATATATATGAGTGACCCCACTTGGAAATTTTTACATTTTCTCACAAATGCCAAGGGAGTTTTTTCAAATTTTCAAAGCCCAAAACCTTTTAGAGCCTCTAACTTCCGAACTGTTTATCCAAATCACTCCATTTTTTGACCCTGTAGCTATCATAGGTAAGCCCTTCATTATGGGGCCACAAATGTGCCATTTTTGATAGAACATTTTTTCCCATTTTCTAACTCCCACAATGGTTTAACTAAGAAATCAATGATTAAACACAAAATTACAAAAGTTAAACCTTTCCAACAAGCTTTGATGACATTTATAATAAATAATTAATAAAATAATCAATCTATCGTGGTCTAACCTTAGCCAAAGTGTAACTAACTAATGGGAAAAAGTTTTCAAAAATTTAAAGTTACACATTATATCTGCTAATCAATGGATGTGTTGTGACCGTAGATGGTACCAAAAGGAAAACACACATAGGAAGTAGGACCATCTCAATAAAGGAAGAAATGACCTAGAATGGGAAGGGGCCAAGAATAAGCCCAAGAAAAACCACTTGCAACTCATGCCATAGGTCCTCTTAGAGAAGAGGCCAAGGTGGAATCTATTCAAAATATTCTAGAACCAACAGTAGTAACAAAACACTCTCATTGGGATGATGCACTAGCTCAACAAGCAAATCTCGAGGTGACCTTGACAAAAACGTTTCTAAATTAGATTAGATCGATGGAGGTCAAAAAAATAGTGCTTCAAGAGTTAAAATTTTGCCCTTTCCTAGAGCAAGCATTAAAAGAAATGTAGGACCAACTAAAGGCCTCTCCCATGTGGCCAATCATCATTTCCACCAGGGAGTGATATATGAGAGAGAAATTTTTATTCTAGAACAATTAGTAGGCTAGTTCAACAGTCAAAATCAAGGGCATCTTAGTGTTCTACTTGGTGTAGGTAATTTCTAAAGTGCTTGGGTTATTAGAAACAAGGATGAGTCTCATTGAGATTCCAATGTAGGTAGACCGTAGCATCAATGATGCTATGGTGTCAACTGTAAGGAGTTTGGTGTACTCACATCAATAGAAAGGCCTTACTACAAGATTGGGGCCTTTCACCTCAATTCCATAGTGAAGCCAAGAAAACTCATCACATTTTCTACTTGTGCATGCATTGCTTTGAGTGGGAGATTCCCTATCAACCTTCCACAACTTATCTATCCAGAGATGGAGAAGTGGTTTATAGAAAATGAACATGGAAGGAAGGCACTTTCCTTTCCATGCCTTATAAAAAAAACTCTATTGGAGGGGAGGAATAGTTCATTATATAAGTGATGCTATGAAGCATGCTTAGGTTGCTAACTGGGTAGAGATGATGAAAGATAAGATGCTTGTGATGACCATTCAAAAAGAGTAGCAACAACCATCACCTCCACTTGCCACTAAAACAACTATGCCAGATGTCATTGCAACATCCCAATGGTTGCATGAATACCAATTATGGCTCTTAAGCAAATAAAAGCAACAAGCAAGAATGAGTGATAGAGATCCATCTATGTATAGATCAACAATGAGTCACCTAAATGAGGTGGCTCAAACAATCATCTTGATGGGTGGAGGTAGATCTATTTTCTAAGCCCATAGAATGCAATTGTCCATGAGGTCAAATCCTAGCACTAAATAGGTCACGGTATCTCTTGTAGAACAATAGTCACTCCCAAAAATCTTTGAGAACACTGTGACCTTCTCGGTGCACTTGGAGGAAGGGAAGGGGGCAACAATGTTAGTGATGTAGCACTAAGGACAAGAGACAATAGTAGAGGTGGTTGTTGATAGAATAACTGAAATCCTTAATGCACCTCTAACATCTGTACTAGACATCACTACACTCAAGGATGTGCAAATGTTCACAAGAACCACAAGTGGTATAATAAATGTAGCACATCATAAAGAATTGCTAGACTGACTGGTGGGAGTTGGGCAATTGCTTCCAGATATCTTTGATATTCTAGATAATATTATTGCAACCAAATTGGAGCTACTCGAGGTAAGGGGAAAGAACATCAACTTGAAGGCAACTCAAAATAGCCAACGAGCTAAACAAATTCTTGGTTATTAAAGTTATTAAATTAAGAGCCCAAATTGCTGACCCTACATTCCTCAACCTGGCATTAACAAGAGATGAAGTTATTGAAAAGCTTCACACTAGACTGAAAGGAGTTGAGGGTGTGATGGAAACAACAATATTCTACCAATCCTTAGTAGAGGCCACACAACACAAAATTTAGAAGGCCTTGAATTAGACTTACTAGGAGAATGTGTAATTGACCATAGAGAACCATCACTTATGAAATGTTGATGAGCACAAACAGTAATTACTCAACTTCATCCATCAACAACAAGAGCAACTAGCTAGAGCAAACATAGAATTGAGGAGATTGGTAGCATAAAATAGAAAACTCTTCATGGAGGAGGTCTGTGCCCTTTGCTAGAAAACTGTGATCAAGGTAGTCACCTAGAAATTAGAGGCTCTCAAATTTGAAAGAGTCAAAGATCATTATAGAGAGCAAGTCAGTCTACAAAAAGAAGTGAATAAAAAACACATCTAGTTGGTGAAGGCAAAAGTAGATGAAATCCTCCAACAACTCTAATAAGGAAGAGAATTGTGGTAGCCTATTGTTGATGAAATAGATGCCTATAATAAAGTAGAAATTTGCATGAAGGAGTTGCAAATTGAAGAGATGATGGAATACATGAAGGAGTTGCAAATTGAGGAGTTGGCAATCTTCGATATGCAAATCTGGCCATGTTGACTACCGAACATCCATGGTTAGAACTAGAGAAATAGGTGGCCAACTTGTACCTTTTGTATGAGATTGAGTTCAACCATCACAAAGACACTAAGCAAAAGCTTGTGGTGAAAAATGCTAAAATCGAAGTTTTCAAGGGCAAATACATTGATCAAAGGTTTTCCGTTGAGAACCTGGTCAAAAGGATGAATGACTACCAAGAGCTGCAAAACGTAGTTAAGGTGTTCAATGTCGAATGCAAACAGTTTGCTACCTATTTTGTCAATGTAAAGGAGTTGTTCCCAGTAATGCCCTATATGTGTGATGTTCCCATTTTAGCCCACATTGATGTTGTTGCGTGGACTGTGAATGATCCCTAGAGTAAGGAGCAGAAGATGAAGGCATTACTAGATGCCTTTCACCTTTCACCAGAGGTTGAAGCCATAGCAGAATAGCCATAGCTACATCAGCCATCAAACGTTTCTGAAGTCAGCAAAAGTCCTTTGGAACCTTAGGAGTCTCCACCACTTGGGATTGTATGATCTTCTCAACTGTCTTCATGCCATCACAAAATGTGTTGTCCAGTTTTGAGTTATCATGTCATGGTGTTCAATTTTGTGTCATGAACAACACAATGTTTGTAATGTATTGATTTTTACACTCAGGCACTTAGTTTTGTCAAGAATCAGTCAATAATCCCATACCTTCTCAATTTTGTAAGGGAACTCAATGATGATTTTTCATTCAGTCATGGGGGTATGATGAGCATCAAAGTGATGTGTTGATAAGTCCCCATAGATGTAGCCTTGTCAATGGGGTCCCATTTACATGGTGTTGCCTCGTCGATAGGGCTATGTTGATGTAGTGTTTGCTACATCTATAGGGCCCCATTAATACGAGCTCATAGCCATTTTTATGGGAGATTCAAGTCATGGTAGTAGCTAAACTCTTGTAATTTTTATATTCAAAAGTTAGAATATTTTCTAAAGTGCCCACAATAGGAGTCATTGAGGATATGGATATTTATTCTAGCACTGTTGTACTTGAGCACGATAGTGTGTGTGGCAAAAGATGAGCTTCTTGATAAATCTGGTAGCATTCTAGATAGTTTAAATGTTTTATTCATGCGTTTAATATTTTTAGTTATTTATTCAATGTTCTTTAGTAATTAAGATAATTAATCAATTAAGTAAGATAAACTAAATAGCAATTAAGTAAACACATAAGTAAAATAGCTTTGAGCATGCATATGACATTTGGTAATCCTAGCAACGCTTAACGCTTAGTAACCCAACAATGTTATATGTGTTCAAGATGTGTACGGAAAAGTGGGATCAGATACTTATGTTAGAATTAGTTGAACGGTAGTTAGCCCATTAGATTAAAATAGGTATTAAATTACTTTATTGTCTATCTTATTTATTTTAAGCAAGAAAATCATAAAACATAAAAGGATAAAAATCATGTGCCTTAATTACACATAAACCATACCCTTGAGCTTCACAAGTGTAATTGGGAAGACATCGAATGATCATTAGGGAAAGGTTCACTTTCTAGAAGACTAGTGTATCAAAAACTATAGAGTCCACGAAATTTGACCAAATCATGCATGAATACTTCGTGATTTATATGGTTGGATGTAGGGGTACCTTGTCACTCATCAAACACATATGATCCTTGTTATTAAGCCTAAGTTTTCATCCTGGTGGATGAAAGAAGCATTCTTGAGAATAAGCGAAGGAGAGCAGATCCCATTATAAGCAAGCCTCTCTTTGATGATAATACACTTATATCACCAAAGCTCTGGTCATGCAAGGGAGCTATAGAATTTTTAAAGTTTTGCATCATCAACTTCCATGCAATGATCTATATAGGCTTGGGTGAAGAAGTTGTTCTACAAGTGTTGAAGGGATTCCTTCTAGAATTCTTTTTAGAACTCATAAAAATAATCTTTGAGAGGAAATCAGAGATTAAGGAGTTATCTAAGGACATCCTAGTGTATAAGAAACTCTTGAAAAAGTTATGGAAGAGATGAGAATATTAGTAGTTTAGTGACCATAGCACATTACTCCTAGGAAATCATACGTCCAAGATAATGTTGAGCCCACCAAGTTCTTAGATTTTTATTGAGAGGTGAGTTAGAAGATTAAGAGTTTAGAAAAGTTCAAGTTAGTCTTATTTTATCTAAAACTAACTTAGATTTGATTGTCATGAAAGTTTGTTAATCTAGACATGTAGAATTAGATCATTTAGCATTTTTGCAAAACTTGTTATGAGATCTCTTCCAAAATTGAAATTAGTGAACTTAGATGATTTTCCATTTCAATATACAACGTAAGAAATTAATATCATACAAGTTTTGGAATAAGTATAATGACTGGAAGTGGGTTCATCAAATGTGGAATAAAGTCCATGAGGAGAATGTAGAATGGTTGAAGGGATCAAGGATCATCCTAAGATTAAAGAGACAGTTGCAAAAGTTAAATTTTGTATATTTATGTGTTTGAAGTTAGATAGAGGTGGGATTAGCTAGAAAAAGCATTGACAATGCCATGTTTATTGATGTCATGGGAATTTGAGGTGAGGTCAACTAGTAAAGTGCAAAGTTCTATAAAATGACTATTTGAGGGAGAAGGACTAAGATATTTTAATAAGTTCTACAAGGTAGGTATTTTGTGTGCTTTAGGATTAAAGTATACCTACCCTAGTGACATAAAATGTATGGGATTAATAAAGAGTTATTTAGCATAAAAAGCAATTTTTGAGGTATGGGTAGACCAAAAATAAATTATCATCATTGAGGATCTAGTTACATTGAGGTATTGGTTGGGATTCGTAGAGAGAGAAATAAAGATTGACATTTCCAAGTTGGATTTAGTAGAATTGGCAATCGTAGAGGAGTGGATAGGCTTTGAAAAGAGAGATGCCATCAATATGCACAAGGGAAAAAATGAAGACTTAAAAAAGTCATTTCTTTTATCTATTAAATGGTTGTTTTGCAATAAGATATGTCAGAAATGGGAGATCATCCCTATGCGATTGTACGAGTTGTATGGAGTAATGATCCAAGGAAGCATAGTTGACTAGACACCTATGATCTATTAAGGGGTGGTAGAAGAAATGAAAAAAATATCCCATGAGGACAAGAAAGGTAAGAAAAAGAGAATGTGATAAAGGCTTAATTTTGACTTTTACTATAGATTAATAAAAGTTGTAACAACATTGTTTGTCCAAGAAGGAGAAATGCAAGAAGATATTACTTCAAAGGTAGACTT
>MNCI01022583.1:787551-817624 GCA_015680685.1 Gnetum montanum | reverse complement strand
ATTAGTTTCTCAACCCTTCACCCTGTTAGCATAGGAGACATAAAACATAAAAAACCATAAAAATCATATACCTCAGACTTGCTTAACCATACACCATGACAACTACAAGTAAGTATGGGAAGACAATGAATAATTAACCCTAAGTGTTCCATGGGGCATGTAGGCATTTAGTCTACGGAGTTCAACCGAATCATGCATGCTATGCTCGTATTCATATGGTTGAGTGTAGGGGTATCTCGCCACTCATCATTGGTGCCGTTGCCGGGGACCAAGTGTTTGTGCGCCGAATAGAACATTAAGGATATCACTCACATCGTTGGGAGCCTAAATGAACCTTCGGGTTAATTAATTAAACAAGAATTTATATAACAGTGAATTAGCACACTGATAAAAATGTCTTCTTATAACAAAAGCAACTCACCACCTAGGGATAATACAAAGAATAGTCAGTAGTCAAAAACACATAGCCGAAATCAACCAAGTCCTAAACAATACAAGATAGTCTATACTCATCATGATGAGTATATTCCAGGCTTTACCTTTATCCTCCATCAAGATGAATAGCTACAATGGAGAGATCTGCAAGGTAACATCGTGTTACCCCCAGACCGATCAGTCCCTAACATGCTCTTCCGTGCTTTGGCACAGATTAGCATGACAGAATTATTTGCTAAATACATTGTGGAAGACTTTGATATGAGGAATTATCATCCCACAGACATAATGTATCAGGGACTCAAGATAGGAGAGTCAACATACACTGATGAAGGGAAAGGGTCCGCACATCCTTAGGGAAAAAGGAGATGAGGAACCCCTTATAACGGGTTCTCTAGAAAATGATGTTCCCCCTCCTAATGATGGAGGAGGTTGGGTATCAGAACCTACACTCAACAATACATAACAATGGTTCTGACCCTCATGAATGTCAACTGTTCACAGAGGGAACAACCACTCATGCTAAGGACGGGCACTTAGATTGTCATCATGATCGGGGCCATAGCAGCAGAAGAGAAGGTAAGAAACATTGCCATGGTAATGGTTCCCCTTTCTCTTCCCCTTCATCTCATCACTCACCCTCTCCTTCCACATCTAGGCGCAGCCACCATGAACATAACGGTGAGGATAGGGGTAGGAAAGATGAGAGACCTCAATGGAAAATTCAAGAGAGAGGACAAGGGCAAGACCAAAGGGAGAGTAGGGAACAATGAATACATCATAGGCATCATGAAAGAGATGATCATGATGAGCCTCTACTCGCAACCTGAAGTATGCTTAACATAATGGAGGCAGTTAGGATTCCAACAAGGCACCAAAAGGATAGTCGGATCAAGCGTTTAGACATGAACAATATCCCATGTTTTGAAGGGGGATACAACGCTAATCCACAACATCATTTACAGGCATTCCACGATTCCTGTGCCTTGTAGAATATAGAAAATGAGTGGCAAAAGCTTAAGTTGTTTCCAAGGACACTCACCAAAGAAGCAGAGAGTTGGTACTGGTCCTTAGAACCGGAAACAATCAGGAGGTGGAGTACGATGCTAGAACTCTTCAACAATAAATATCAGACATACTCCAAAGTGTCTAATTTGGGTAAGCAGATCCAAGGCTGGAAACAAGGTACTTATGAACCCTTGGATGCTGCCATGGCCCGCTACTACACATTGTTACATCATTGCCTGGGCCATGGATACGCTCAGTGGGATCAACTTCGCCACATTGTGGATGGGCTAAGGCATGAAACTAGAAGAACCCTTGGGACTTATGCCCAAGGGAGAATATCACAACTCAGAGCCCATGAAGTACATTGTTTGTTGGAACAAGTAGCAAAAGAGGAAGGTGAGCTATGTAAGAGGGAAAGTACGAAAGAATACAACCACGATCCCTCCCTTTAAAATAAGGGAGTGAAATTTTGTGATGAGGAGGATGAGTCATCACTCGAAGAGTTGGTGAACTGGAAAAATTTGCTGATTCAAAAATTAACAACAGAAGTATCGGCTAAGATGGACCAATTGTGGGATTCCTTAGACTCGAGACTTGAAAGTGTCTTGAAAATCGTAGAAGAGTCTAAGGAGGAATGAAGTAGTGACAAAGGTAAGACAAAGTGGAGAAATGCAAGCCTTGCATATAACAAGGGTAAGGGGAAAATTCCTATCTCCGATGAGGCTGTGGACTCTGACACAGATGATGACGGTGGATGTGAGATCTGCCAATATGACCATCCTAAGGGATGTTGTCCAATTATCTCACATCTATAGGAGTCTGGGGTGTATGCGCTAAATCCAAGACTCAACCAACGGTAAACACCCCGAAGGTTACCTTATCCACAAGGTAACCCAAGGCAATTCCACCAACCACTAATGTACTATCCAAGTGGAACTCCACCACAGCCCATCAGATAGAATCAATAGTGGAAATACCCACAGTCATGGGGGATTCCACCGCCAACACAACAGTACCCTTACCGGAAGCTAGACCCATATGGATATTATGTGCAGTAGCCGATTTCTCCAAGTGACTCTATGAGTCACACTACTCCCCAATGTCACTACCAAGTTTGGAAGTACTTCAAGAGGACTCCTTCTCCTCTGGGAGGCTTTCCACACTCATTCCATCCTCCAACTCCATTCACACCTCTTCCACCTATAGTTTCCATACAACTTGCTCCAACAATGTAGGGGGAACTCCCTACTCAACCGTAGCAACGTAACGTTGCGAGAGCTGTAAATATTCAACCTAGTACTGGTTCTTACAACTGTAAAAAGAGAAGGCCTTTCTTTAAAACCATAATTTTGGATAAACTCTCTCAACAACAAGTGGTTGAGCCGATGTACATGCCTCCACCATCTAACACTTCAGATCACCCTTCAATCCAACAACAGAGTACGCACACAGTTATGTTAACGCATACCATAACCGAATGGATCAAGGTAGGCCACCTTCCCTAGAAACTATCTGACCCTAGGAGTCCTCTAATTTATCTACAAATTTTCGGGAACAAACCACACAGGGCTCTTCTTGACTCAGGTTCCGGAGTCAATTTAATATCACGAGAAATGTATCAATCCTGGAACCTACCCCAACTTAAGAAGAGAAACATTCAACTAGAGCTGGCTAACTAGTCCATCACCATTCCCTTGCGAGTGGTGGAGGAAATCATTACCACTATGTGTGGGTGGTCATACCCAGCCGATTTCCTGGTGATTGAAGTTAACAACAACGAAGGGGGCTTCCCAATTATAATGGGAAGGCCATGCTTAAGTACAGTAGATGCATACCTAGGGATCCACGATCTTTCCTTGAAAATATCTAAGATAAATATATATGGAAAGATCGAGAAGAAGAATGTTCCATGCATCACATATAGTGACTTAGAGGGTGATGACATGGAAGAATGTTCAACACTTCTTCCATGTAATCGGTGTGCCCAAGAAACACAAATTCAAAGGTGTTTGTATGTAGCAACCACACTAGTAGTAGACACCCCGTGGTTGACAGCTACTAGAAAGAGCAAACTAATATGCACGGAATGAACTGAGGACACTCATGCTAACAACGAAGGCATATACACATTAGAATATGAGCGTCGCCAACTTCCACCCCTCAACCTAAAAACATCAATGGGGAGAAGTTGGGCACTATTACGAAATTCAAATAGATGCTCATTATTTTGGATCTCTCCCTTTCCATTCAGTCATGGGGGAGATGGCCACCTATTCTAACCATTGGAGGTCCTTATTTCTTTTAATTTTTTATTTTACATGTTTTTGTTTTACACATTTTTGTTTAACACATTTTTGTTTTACACATTTCTGTTTAACACATTTTTGTTTTACACATTTTTGTCTTACAAATTTTTGTCTTACACGTCTTTTTTTATACATTTTTGTCTTACACATGTTTTTTTTCTTGCATGTTTTTGTTTTACAAATTTCTTTAACTTTTGTTTTTTTTGTTTTACAACATCGTTATACTTTTCCATTTTTTTGTGTGTGTGTCATCCACCATGTAAGTTTGTCACCCAATAAGTGTTCTCCACGATGGTATGAACTGTTTTCTTATTGATTGCTAATGTTTTGTTTTTACCTTTAAGTTATGATGTTCACACTAAGGTATGTTCTTTTGATATGACAGACAATGAGTCCACTTCATCCATCCATCCACCAAAGTCTATGGTCTCTCTTGACTTGGAAATGTACAGTCTCTTTCAAATAAGAACTTTAATGAATCAGTAATTGGGTACTTCTCAAACTAAGGACTCAAGGTTTGAAAAGGGTGTGACTTCAAGGGAACTTGATGCATTTGTGTTGGCCATTCTCTTGGGTGATTGGATGTTTCCTTCTCAAGTTTTCTTACCATTCCAATGTTACCCAATTATCAGAAGCTAAGACAATAAAAAATAAGAAGTCTTTGCATGGTGTGGTTCCCACACATAAAAACACAAAAAGAAAAAAGAAAAAAAAAACAAAGAGAAAAAGAAAAGAAAAGAAAACAAAGAAAGTGAAAATTCAAAACACATCCCTTAGATGGAATAAACTTGGGCTACAAGCATTGGTTATGGAACCAAAAACGTTTCCTCTAATTAAGGTCCTTCTCGCTTCCCATTCTCTCCTTTGTTTTGTCAGAATGGTGGTGGCTCTTTGGAGATGCATTCTTGTTCTTCAAGTGGATGGTTTGGCCAAATGCATTGATGCGAAGTCACTAGATGTGGTTGGTTTGAGGACGGAGTTGGAATGAGACTTGCCAAGTCACATTAATCATGAAACACACAAGGGGTTGTTCACAACCTTGTTCTTAGGATTCCACTCCATTTTCTTCTCTCCACCTTTCTCTCCATTATTCACCTCATTTCCGGTTGTATCATTAGTGTATATTTTGGTAGATGCATTGTTTTCTTTTTGGTAAATTCTTATAGTTAAGACTTTAACTCTTGTTCCAAAGGACATTTCCAGGGCCTATGAACTCTTTGAATGTGGGTTTGTTAGGGCATTAAGGGCATGAGCCTACTTTGGGGAGGACCCACTGACATTTCTATTTAGTGCACTGGTTAAACTCTCTTCCTTAACATTTTGCAATTAATTTTATTTTGTTCATCTCCATCTTGACATACATTTCATCTATGTCCTAATTGTCTCTTTTTATCCATCTTCTTGTTCTTATTCTTTCTCCATTCTTTCACTACCGAAGGTTCGCGATTAGTCATGGGGGTACAGGGCCCAATTTTTTCGATTTTCTCCTAACCCTTACACCTTCGATAGTCATCATTAATATATCTCCAGATCCGTAATCGGCCATACCACAACCCAGCCAATGGACTTACACCAAAGAAAGGTATTAATTACATGATACTTCATTTACCCTTGCTAATATAAGACTGTGTTGTGTGTGCAGATGGAGATCATGCAATAACGGACCGGATCTGGAGGGAGCACTTGGAATGGAGCGGTGCTGAAGCAGCTTTGCAAGGAGTAAGACTGATGACGCGCTTATGGATGGACAATGAAAGGCACAATCTTGGTGTTGGAGGAAATAAGACTTATTCTCTCTTCTCTCTTCTCTTTTCTCTCAAGCTACCAAATGAGGCCTGATGTCAATGTAATAAGGTGTTCACCCTTGTTGTCATGAACACCAGTTTTGTTGAGTCTTGTAATGATGATCCGTTCACATGTCATCCCATTAGTTCCATTGAGTCAATAATCCCATACCTTCCCAATATTATTGTAATGAACTCGAGGACAAGTTTTCATTTAGTCATGGGGGTATGATGGGACGCGATATCGCATGGGCCACGATATCGCGGTCGTCATGATATCGCATCCCTACCCAATATTGCGTCTTCCCCTGCAATATCATGTACGCGATATCGCGGTGCTCCGTCATATCTATAAATAAGAGGTGGCTCTCCCTTGTTTCTTCATCCTAGGTTAGAAGTAGGGAAACTCTGGCAAATTGATCACTCCAGAGATAGAATATTTTCCATGTGCCCACAGTAGGAGTCCTAAAGTGAATGGATCTTTATTCGAGCAACATTGTACCTGAATACAAGTTGTGTACGGAAATAAAGATGAAATTCCTGGATAAACCTTGTAGTGCATGGAATAGGATTTTATTATTGTTATTTATTACATGTTATTTATTGTTTTCTCATGTTAACTCGGAATGAGTATGACTTGATTACGAGCATTTAATGATGTGTACGAATGATCAAGGAATGGATGCTCATCATGCTTAGGCTAGATTAGATTCTTTCAACCCTTTCCTCCTAGTTAAGTGCCCCAGTATGACCACTTCGAGCACGTGCATTACGCATGGTTTTCCCAACAACGATTAGCATTTGGTAGCCACGGTTGCATCGGTTCAAGGTGTGTACGGTAAGTGGGAACGAATGCTTACGCTAGGTAATTTAGACTTAGTTCATTAGTTAGAATTAGTAATTATTTTCTCAACCCTTCACCCTATTAGCATAGGAGACGTAAAACATAAAAAACCATAAAAATCACATACCTCAGACTTGCTTAACCATACACCATGACAACTACAAGTAAGTCTAGGAAGACAACGAATAATTAACCCTAAGTGTTCCATGGGGCGTGTAGGCATTTAGTCTGCAGAGTTCAACTAGATCGTGCGTGCTACACTCGTATTTGTATGGTTGAGTGTAGGGGTATCTCGCCACTCATAAAGTTTACTAAAAAACTATAAAAGTTTTTGCATTTGAACTAGATGATTTTGATAAGGTAGAGCACTTGATAAAGATTCAATAGGTTGAAACTAAATTTAATTTGAAGTCCATATATGGTTGTTATGTGTGTTAAAATACTACAGATATTAGTGGAAGGGAAAATTTGAGAAATAGAATTAGGAAAATGTAAATGTTTAAAATTTTCTTCAAAAATAAAATAAAATCAAGTTAAAAATTTTAAATTGGTTAAACAAAGTATGTTCATGTAAAGGAAGTTAAAATTTTATATATATATATATAAGTTAAATGTATATAAGATACTATATATATATATTTCTCACTACCATGCTTTTTCCCATCCTTTTGCGTTGACATCATGTTTCTAATAGAAAACATGTTCCATAGCATTTTTTGAAAGCTATTTTCTTTCCTTTCTTCTTCATTTTGAAGATAATTTTAGCCATGTTTCTTCTATTTCTAGACACATAGCAGGCCCATATGTCATGCTGCATGTGATTCTTCCACTTATAAATAGATTGTGACCTTTAGTATGCCTACTTTCAATTTGTAAAGGGGTTTTTTGCATACTAGTTCAGGTGAAGTAAAAGCTAATTTTGGGCATCGTAGAAGAAAAGAAAAAACATAAGAAGATTTTGAAAGCATTTCCATCACAAGTAAGAAAACTTATTTTACTTTCCTTTTTATGTCACTCTTCTATTTTTTTGTGGATTTTATGTGCTTTCTTTTGGCTTTTTGGTTTTTCATTATTTTTCCAGGATTTTAATTATTATGCTAAGATTCTACCAAATCTTCATTATTTTGGGCTTGTTTTTATATGGAAATTAGTATTTTAATTTTTTCTATACCATTTTTGTATCTTTTGTGGTAAAGGTTTAGATTATTTGGAAACTTGCCCAATTTACTTCTTACATATCATATGATTATTTTTTATTATTTCATGATAAAAACATGATTTTGCAAGAACTTTGTGGAATTTTGTCTATTATGGATTTTTGGGTATTTTGAAAAGTTTTACATTTTTGGAATAAAATAATAGTATATATGTGACCGATTTTGCTTAGTTGGTAGTGGGAGCAGTGAATCTTTTAGATACTCCTATCTAAATGTGGTAGTGGAGTGTTCTTTGGTAGAACACATCCCATAAGAACAAGGATATTTTGATGGATTTCTTACATTGGATTTTAATTCATAAGATCATGTGAGGCTAGGAACTAGTCGAAAATATGGCATAAGAGTAGTTGAGTTTAGTGGTCTACGATGAGGCATAGTTAAGACCTATCCTTTCAATGATATATGTGTCTTGGCCATTGAGGATGCTAGTAGTGAGGCTATCGCCAAGACCCAACCTTGACTGACTTATTTGAGGTCACAAGGATAATTTAATGATAATAGTGAGATTATTCCAAAACCTGTCGATATATTCCTTTGGGAGTAAGGATAACCAAGACCTAGCCTCCAAAGATGCCTAGATAAAATATACATTCTTTGATTTTTTAGATTTTATTTGGATTTTTTCAAAATTTTGGACATTTTTGGACCTTGAAACATTTTTTCATATTTAATTGGAAACCTTTGCCAAGTCCATATCCTAAGACTTTTTGCCCAAAAATTTTATGCTCTAGGAAGAGGAAAATAAAATACCATTTCTTGTTTGAGGTGTTCTAATTGTAATATTCCATTGTAGAGAGCCTACAGTAGCAATGGAAAAGTGTGAATAGGAATATTGGATGAAATATGAATTAATTCAATACAAGATGGAACCTCTAAACTTGAAAAATAATTTCTGTGTATTTTATATTTTTAAAAAATAGAAACATTATGTACTTTTTGGATACTTGAGCTATGTACTTANATTTTATTTAATTATATATATAAGTATTATGAAATTTTCTATATTTTGTTGCTCTACTATATTTATGTTTTTAATTGATAACATGTATCTATTTTGCAACTTCTTATTAGATTAGTAAATCAAGGTTAAATCTAGATCATTAGGGTTTTATAACACTTCTATTAGTTATTTATAGGATTTTTATAGTTAATTAATAGGTATGTTATAGAAACTAAATACAAATAATAATTTCTTGAAAAAAATAACTTAAAGCCTAGTTTTGAAAATGTAGCAAAGGAAAAAAATCAAATTGATCCTATTTTTGATTTCAATGTCCTCATATTACCTACTGAATTGTTTGATGTTTATGTATATATTGAGTCTAATGTGTCACATCATTTTATGGGTGATTTAGCTTTGTTATCTAATGTTAAAAATAAAAAATATCCTCATTAAAATCAACAATTGTAGGGACATGAAAACTGTTTATTGAAATTCAAAGAATGTATGTTACACTATACAGTTTGCCATGAGTCTACTTTTTATGTATCAACTTTTTTACTATAGTTTTTATGTTAAGTTTGCTAAGCATTGTCATAGAAATTTTTAATGCATAGTAAAATATGACAATGAAGTTTTTACTTACAATGTATCATGTAATGGAATTTTCGAGTTATTTAATCATTGCATTCAAGGTTTATATCAACCTATCAAGATGAAATGTTAAGATAGCATTTGACCTTGTGATAAATAAATGTTAAATTACTAAGAAAAATGCATCAATTTTATAATAAATTCCTAAGTTTAACTTAAATTATAACATTGATTTTAAACTTTGAAAAATTAGAAATAGGCATTATTTATCATTTCTAAAACACCATGAAATGAAATATTCTTAATCACTAGAGTTGGCTTACTTTGATGTTTGTAGATCTTTCTTATCACAAGGAATAAGAAATGAAATGTACTTTGTTGTCTTTGTTGATAATTTTTAGTTAGACAATATAATTTTATGTGTTAGTACAGAAGGTATAAGTATTTGAAATGTTTATTCATTTTAAAATAAGAATTAAAAATGAAAAGAATTACAAGTTAAAAGTGTTGAGGTGATTTTACTTCAAATAAATTTAAATATTATTGTAATATTTATGGAATGAAATAGGTTTTCACGATGCCTTACACTCTACAATAAAATGATGTCGTAGAAAGGAAAAATTAAACATTAACAAAAATCCTTCAATGTATGATGAAAAATACTTAGGTGTGAAAATTCCTTTCGATTAATAGAATTTAAGCTATATTATTAACAAAATTTCAATTGCAAGTATAAAAGATAATGTATCAATTAAAAAGGAGCCTAGCAGAGGGAATGTATCAATATCTCATTTTTTTCCTTTTGGAAAGACATGTTTCATTCATATTCCATAAGCATGTGTCAACAAGTTAGAGCTTGGTAAGATGCTTGTTTCTTAAGTTATAAGAAGTGGTTTTAATCTTAGGCATATCCACTTAAAAAAGGTTAGGCTTTTGCTTATCCACCATCCTCTTAGGAGCCCACCTTGGTGGGATGAGAATTGAGCCTCTAAGTGATGATCCTTTATATTGCAACAAGTTGAACCCAAAGGTCATGATGTCATTGCTACTTAGTCATTTAATGGATCAAAAAGCCTATCAAGTTTGGGATGGCAAGGAACGTAGAATTATTGAATCATGCAATATGATGTTTGACAAAATATTTCAAAATGCACATCACATCTTGAGCCATGAGCAAATGAAAAGGTCTACAGTGAACTCTCCTAGAGTTAAAAATGACTCACATTCTTTTATATCCTTGACTAATAAAAATCAAGATGAAGAAGCTAGCATATATGAAGGAGTTAAACTCATTATCTCTTTCATTGTGTATTAGCAACCATTATAGTTTAACAAGCAACTAAAAGATCTAAGATCAATAGGGTTAGAATATTGATAAAATGTGTTTTTCTTATGCTTCGATATCAGGGTGGTCATAGTATTAGGTATGCGATATCGTGGCCCAAGATGCGATATCATACATTTGATATCATAGGGTTACTCTTGGGTTTATAAATATAGTGCCCAAGAGCACAATTGGAAGTAAGTTTTTGGTAGTCAAGTAGTGAAACTCTTGCAATTTGTCCATTTGAAAGTTAGAATATTTTCCAAGTGCCCACAGCAGGAGGTCTAAGTGTGAATGGATCTTTATTCAAGCATTGATGTACTTGAACACACCATTGTGTTGGCAATAGAGATAACCTCTTTGATCCATTCCTTGTAGCACTTGAGACTTTCTTTCTTATGCATTTATATTTTATGAAATTTACATAAATATTATTTATATAGTAATTAATTTTTATTAATTAAGAAACTTATTAAGATACACAAGCACAACCCCTTTGAACATATGTGTGACACTTGGTAACTCAAAAATGACTAGCGTTTCATAGCGCAACAGTGTTTGCACAAGGTTCAGGATGTGTCCGAGAAGTGGGAATGGTTACTTGTGTTAGGCTAGATTAGACCATAGTTTACCTAGCATTTAATCACTCTTACTTTAATTCTTGTTCTAGGCAAATAATTTGATAAAAACACAAAATAATAAAAATCTTATGCCTCAATTACACTTAACCATACAATTGTACTCCACAAGTGGGACTAGGAAGACAATGAATGAACAACATACATGCACTATTTAGTTCTAGTATACTTAGTAATTATAGTCTCCATAATTTGACCAAATCACACATGAATGCCCGTGATTCGTATAGTTGGGCATAGGGGTACCTTTCCACTTATCATTAGTGCCATTTCTGGGGGCTATAGTTCTTCATGCACTATCTAAACCTATTGAAACTTAGTAACCTCATTGTTCAAACCCTCAGAGTCAAATCCTATGAACATAAAAGATTATTATTATCATTAAATTAAACCTTAACTACACACTATTTACAAGTTTATTAACACAAAATATCTTCTTCTCATAGGAATCCATCTCTACCCAGGGCAGTTCATGTGCCTCAACAATACCAGGTGGTATATGCTCATCCCAATGAGTATGTACCAGACTTTCCCTTCATCTTGCATCAAGATGAGCTGATATGGTGGCATGATATAGAAGGCAACATTATGTTGTCACCTGACTGATCTATTCCAACAATTCTCTAGCTAATGCTTGCATGACACAGGCTTCAACATCTCCATGGAGAATATGAGATGCGAGATCCCAAATCAAGGGATTAGCATCCCACTAAAGTGCAAATATTAAGGGATCAACAGCTGGAGCACCAACACAAGCTTGTGAAGGGCAAGGGGTCAAATATCTTTCCACCTTTGCTGTTGATCTTTTCACCAGCTGTTGATCCCTTAATCTTTCCACCAACCAGATGAAGAAGAAGACAATTGATGAAGGCAACCACTTCTTTAGTGATTCTTCTCTCTTTGACTTTGTTCAAGGAGCCCTCAACTAGAATGTACAATCCACAATCCATAATCTAGATTCTGGTCAAGATGGATCCAATGACAAAAATGGATCTAGATAAGTAAGTTAAGAAAATGGTAACAAAGGAGGTCATGATTGCAATCGTGGTTGCAAGCACTAAAATAAGGATGATGGCATTAGCACGAAGCAAGTTCCTCTTCTTCTTCCCCTTCATCGTCATTGTCTTCTTCTTCATTTGGTTCAGATCATGATCGTAGAAGAAATAACCATGACGGAGGTGACTGACAGGACCAGAACAATAGAAGGGATCATTAGGATAGTCATGACCGAAGACGTGGGTAATCTAGAGAGGCCCATCATCAAGAAAGAAGGGCTAGTAGAGAACATCATAGGCAATACCATCATGGCCTTGATGAACCTCTACTTTCTACTCAAGGCATGTTGAATATTGCAAAGGCTATGAGGATTCCAACAAGGCATGTGAAGGACACTAGAATAAAGAGGCTAGATATGAACAACATCCCTTGGTTTGAGGGAGGATATGATGTTGATCTGCAAAATCATCTTTAGGCCTTCCAAGATGTATGTGCCTTGCATAATATTAAGAATGGCTGGCAAAAGCTCAAATTATTTCCAAGGACACTCATAAAGGAAGTAGAAAATTAGTATTGATCCTTACAACTAGAATCAATCAGGCGGTGGAGCATGATGTTGGAATTATTCAATGACAAATATCAAACATACTCCCGAGTATGCAATCTAAGAAAACAAATTCAAAGGTGGAAAAAAGGGAATCATGAGCCCTTGGATGCTACTATTGGTTGATATTACTCCCTGATGCATAGGTGTCTCGTCCATGGATACTCTCAACTTAATCAGCTTCATCATATTATAGATGGGTTATGGTCTGAAACTAGGAAAACACTTGGCGTCTATGCCCAAGGAATATTGTTAGAGTTAAGCACCGTTGAATTTAAAAATTAATTAAGTAGGTAGCCAAGGAGGAGAAAGAACTGAGAAAACATGAAAGTGGAGAAGAATACAATAGGTACCCTTCTATTTAAAAAAAGGGATTTGATTTTGTGACAGTGAGGATGAATTCACCAAATATGAGGTGGTTAATCAGGAAACCTTGCCATTCTAAAAATTGTAGTTAGAAATTATGGCTAAGATTGATCAATTATGGGACTCCATGGACAATAGGTTTCAAGCTATTTTAAAAATTGCTGAAGAGTCTAAGGAGCAAAGTGGTAAGCGTGAGCATTGGAGACGTAAGGAAGCTGAACATGCCATATTTACAAGTAAGGGTAAAATGGCTATGATAGAGATGGCTACGGATATCAACTCAGATGATGATGGTAAGTGTGGTGTCTACTAGTATGAACATTCTAAGGGATGTTGTCTAATTGTATCACACTTGTAGGAATCTAGGGTGTATGCCTTACATCCATGACTTGCATAAAGGAAAATGCCCAAAATATTGCCTTATCCATAAGGAAATCCTCAATAGTTCCACCAACCATAGCAATATTATTCAAGTGGAACTCCATCGCAACCAATAGTGATAGCAACCACAATCGTGGGCATTACCACCTCCAAGGCAGTAGTACCCTTATCGACAACCAAATCCTTACGGTTACTATGTTCAGCAACATTCATCTCCAAGGGACTCCTTTGGTCATGTTGCTGCTTACCAACCCCACCACTACCCTCTTGAAACATAACAATCGTTCTATCCAAAGAGGGATGCCACCTACTACCCTCATGCACTTCTTGTTCCTACACCTACTCCTTCACCTCTTACACAACTACCACCTACTCCATCCATGCAAGGTGAATTGCCTACACAACCATAGCAAAGGAATGCTACAAGGATAGTTAATCTGCAAGTGGTTAATCCATTAAGTAGGTTGGAACCACGAATAAAGAAAAGACCTATTTTTTGACCTCGTAGTCCACTAAAGCCCTCAGACACATTGGTGGTTGGTAACCCTACTCCTCCAACTTCCTTTGTTTCCTCTTTATTCAAGTCCCCTTCAAACCACAATCCTTCTCAAATCCATACTGTAATGCTGACACATGTTGTATCTAATTGGATTTGAGCTGGTAACCTTCCTAGAAAGTTAGCTGATCCTAGGAGTCCCCTTATTTACTTGCAAATTACTTGGAATGAGCCTTGTAAAGCTCTTCTTGACTCTAGTTTTGATGTTAATTTGATCTCGCATGAGATATACACAATGTGGAACCTCTCTCCCTTGTTTAAGAGCAACGTTCAGCTTAAACTGGTGGACTAGTCCATCATTGTTCCATTAGGACTGGTTAAGGACATCATCACCACCATTTGTGGGTGGTCATATCCTATTGATTTCCTAGTAGTCAAAGTGGAGAATTGCAACGCAGACTTTCTAATTATTATGGGAAAGGCATGGTTAAGTGCTATTGATGCCAAAATGGGCATTAGAGATCTTTCTTTAGAAATATCAAAAGAAAATGAGTTTGGGAAGATCGAGAAGAAGAGAGTTCCATGTATCACATAAAGTAATTTAGGGTGCCATTGTGTGCAAAAGTTATGGTCAGTAAAGCAAACATCTATCTCTGCATGTAAGCAATGTGCACTAGAAGCTAATATCTAGAAATGTCTGTACACAGTAACCACAAAACAAGAAGACACTCAGCGGTTGACAACTAATTCTAGTAGCAGTAAATTATGCATGGAACCTACTAAGGGCCTAATGTATGAATATGTTGCAAGTATGGATGAACTCAAGCAAGTTCATCACCAGCTCTCTAAAGGAGCAAATGATGATGTCAATTGGGATGAGTTGGAAATTTTTAATAATTTTAAATAAGAGCCCCTTGAATTGAAGACACTATTGGTTGGAATGAAGTACATATTTTTGAAAAATGGGAGGCTAGTTATCACTAACGCCAAGCTTGCTACTAAACAAAAGAGAAAGTTGATAAAAGTTGTGGAAAAATGGTCAGCAACCTTTGTCTGATCATATTCCAAACTCACTAGTATAGATCCAAGAATATGCCAACATCAAATATCCACTCACCCTACCATCAAGCCAAAACAACAATCACAATGGCGTTTGAATCCTAGGTTAACACAAATGGTCAAATAGGAGATTGGACAACTCCTTAAGGTAGGATTCATCTATCATGCCATAGATAGTGAGTGGGTAAGTCCACTTGTGATCGTATCCAAGAAGGATGGAAAATGATGAGTGTGCATTGAGTTCTAGTTGCTCAACATGGCAACCTTTAAGGATCATTTTGTATTACCTTTCATCGACCAAGTGCTAGGTGAAACACCACAAAAATTTTGGCAACACTTCCAAACAACTTCAGAGCCTCTGAAATGGCTTCAAGTAGCGCACCATGGAGCAAGCAAGGTCCCCCTGGGGTCGACAAATCACGACAGCAACTCTCGGTGTCAAGAATCATCCGTTTCAAGGTCAAAAAGTGTAATTTTTGCTAAGTACAATGTACTTGCATTGTGTTTACGCTGCACAGCATAGGGATTAGCGTCACCAATGTTTGGGGCCTCGAAACTGAGTCAAAATAGGCCAAAATCAAGCACAAGGACCCCCCATGACCTTCGCCAAGGTCCCCAGCAGCTCCCTGCCTCCAAAAGATCAAAATTTGGGCCTTAAATAAGGTGTTTTTGGTTGATTATGCTGCGGCTACGTTTTCTTATGCTGCAGAGCGTAAGGATGCATAATCACTATTCATCAGCGTAAAACACTATTCACTGCATGAATACTATTCACTACGTAAAACACTATTCACTACGTGAATACTATTCATTGTGTAAAACACTATTCATCGTGTGAATACTATTCATCAACTTCTAGAAAATTTCAGAAATATTTCAGAAAATGGCAAAGAATTATCAGCATCAGCAACTTCCAGAAAATTCTCAACATCAGTGGTTCCCAGCCTCCAGAAGATCAAAATTCGGGCCTTAAATGAGGTGTTTCGGTTGATTACGCTGCAGCTACATTTTCTTATGTTGCAGAGCGTAAGGATGTGTAATCACTATTCATCAACGTAAAACACTATTCACTGCATCAAACACTATTCACTACGTAAAACACTATTCATCGCGTGAACACTATTCACTACGTAAAACACTATTCATCGCATGAACACTATTCATCAACTTCCAGAAAATTTCAGAAATATTTCAAAAAATGGCAGAGAATTATCAGCATCAGCAACTTCCAGAAAATTCTCAACATCAGTAGTTCCCAGCCTCCAGAAGATCAAAATTCGGGCCTTAAATGAGGTGTTTTCAGTTGATTATGCTGCAGCTACATTTTCTTACGTTGCAGAGCGTAAGGATGCGTAATCACTATTCATCAGTGTAAAACACTATTCACTGTGTCAAACACTATTCACTGCATAAAATACTATTCACTACGTAAAACACTATTCATCGCATGAACACTATTCATCAACTTCCAGAAAATTTCAGAAATATTTCAAAAAATGGCAGAGAATTATCAGCATCAGCAACTTCCAGAAAATTCTCAACATCAGTAGTTCCCAGCCTCCAGAAGATCAAAATTCGGGCCTTAAATGAGGTGTTTTCAGTTGATTATGCTGCAGCTACATTTTCTTACGTTGCAGAGCGTAAGGATGCGTAATCACTATTCATCAGTGTAAAACACTATTCACTGTGTCAAACACTATTCACTGCATAAAATACTATTCACTGCGTAAAACACTATTCATCGCATGAACACTATTCATCAACTTCCAGAAAATTTCAAAAATATTTTAGAAAATGGCAAAGAATTATCAGCATCAGCAACTTCCAGAAAATTCTCAACATCAACGGTTCCCAGCCTCTAGAAGATCAAAATTCGGGCCTTAAATGAAGTGTTTTCAGTTAATTACGTTGCGGCTACATTTTCTTAAGTTGCAGAGCATAAGGATGCGTAATCACTATTCATCAGCGTAAAACACTATTCACTGTGTCAAACACGATTCACTACGTGAATACTATTCAATGCGTCAAACACTATTCATTGCGTGAACAATATTCATCAACTTCAAGAAAATTTCAAAAATATTTCAGAAAATGGTAGAGAATTATCAGCATCAGCAACTTTCAAAACATTCCAGAAAATTTCAAAAAGACTCAGGAACAAAGAAGTTTCATGCAAACGAGGGTCAAATTTCTCTTGTTATACATTTCATTGTAAATTGACATGTGTGGGCACGTTAGGCCCTCATGTTTAAATTAAATGTACTTTCATGGGCCTGAATAACCCATAAATTGTAAAATGCAATGTACCTGGTCAAGAATGTAGCTTGCCGACACACATCCAACTCGTGCACAATTGTCCGACACACATCCAACTCTCGCTAGCACGCATCCAACCCAAGCACAATTGTCCATTGGACACATGTTACTAGATCCACTTTCCTCTCATCTCTCAGCCGTTGATTCCATTCTAGAATTTTGTGTCGGAGCCTGGCCCAACCCTATAAATACCCTGTCAATTCACATAAATCAGTCGGCAATTTGGAGAGATTGACAATTCTGAGAAAGACAGAATTTGCAATCCCTAGGTGCTCAGCACACCTGACTATTGACATCCAAGTATTTCTCATGTTCATGACATCACATCATCACATCATCACTTCAAACATCATCCCGAGGCTTAGTGCTTGACTTGCCATCCACACGTGCAGCTACACTTTGACCGGTGCATACTTTTTTATTAAACAATACAATACAGTTCATTGCCTTCCATTGACATTGTTTAGTTCTATTTATGCTTTGTTTACAATATAGCTCTGTCTATGCTTTATTTATAATTCAGTACACTCTGTTTACATTTTGTGTCATTGTTTGTATTCCATTTACATCCTGTTTACATCGTTCACAATAACCCCAACGCTAGCCGTAGCTTATGCTCGGGGAAGTCCTTGTTTGATTTATGTGCAAATCATCTAAGGCACTCTGCCTTCGTTCCATTTTCTAGCTTGCCCTCAAGCAAAGGCAGGGTCAACTATGGCTGCCCGATGATCTTTCGGTGTTTGTTTCCCTTCCAGCCTCACACCGACGATTTAGGTCAGTACACTAGGCACCATTTCAAGGCACAGCTATTATAGATTTTTGGATAGTTATAGTGGCTGTAACCAAATCTAGATTGCACTAGAAGACCAGGCAAAGATAACTTTCACAAGTCCTTGGAGGACTTTTTCTTACTATCAAATGCCATTTGACCTCTGTAATGCCCCAACCACATTTCAATGATTAGTTCTCAGCATTTTCCAATAGATCGGTAGCAGGGTAAAAGTCTTTATGAATGATTTTCCTACCTACGGAGGTATGTTTGAGCAAGCCTTGAACCATCTTGAGTAGGTGTTGCAAAGATGTATTGAAACAAACCTTTGGCTCAATTGGCAAAAGAGCCATCTTATGGTCTAGGAAGGCATAGTCTTAGGGCATCGCATTTCAAAAGTAAGAATTGAGGTGGACCCTGAAAAAATAAGGGTCATCCAAGGAATAATCCACAAACCTAAAATAGTCAAAAAAGTGCGATCATTCCTTGGTCATGCTAGCTACTATCAGTGCTTCATCAAGAATTTTTCCAAAATTGCCAAGCCATTGGTAAAATTGACAAAGAATGATGCATCATTCATTTGGACCCCTACATGTGAAGAAGTATTTTAGCAATTAAATTAAAAGCTTATTGAAACCCCCATTCATTAAGCACCAAATTGGTCTAGACCATTTCATGTGATGACTGATGCATCAAATTATGCTTTGGAGGTAGTGCTTACACAGATGGATGATCAAAAATGTCCATATTATATTCATTGCACAAGCTAGAGCATTACAGGTGCACAACTAAACTACACCACCACAAAAAAAGAGTTGAGGGTAGTGGTGTTCTCCTTAGAGAAGTTTAGGTACTATATGCTTGACTATAAAGTGTTTGTACACACAGATCATAGTGCCATCCTATTTCTAATGAACAAACCAATGGTAAGCCCCCATGTCATATGGTGGCTCATGATTTTGTAGGATTTTGATCTCACGATGGTAGACCATAAAGGTGTGGAGAATGTGGTCATGGATCACTTATCATGACTAAGATGGGATGACAAGAAGAAAGAGAGCCATTTATCTGATTAGTTTCTTGAAGAATCTCTCCTTGTAGGGGCTATTAATACACAAATGCCTAATGAACCAAAATGGTATGACATCATCCTCACTTATCTGCTCAAGCAAGAACTACCACAAGGGTTGGACACTAGAAAGAAATAATAGTTTCTTCACTAGGTCAAACATTTTATGGAGATTAATGGAACCTTTACAAAGTCTATTCCGATGGCCTAGTACGTTGGTGTTTTCCTGATATGGATCAATTGCATGTTTGCCCAGGTGCTCATGAAGGTCCTTGTGAAAGCCATTATTCTAGGAGATGCACGACCATAAAAATCCTCATGGTAGGGTATTATTGGACAACAATCTTCAAGGATGCACATTAGATCATTCGTGCTTGTGATCATTGCCAAAGGGATGGTGGAATGACAACTTGAATGGAGGGACTACAATAATGGATACAACCTCTCGAGCTATTTGATATTTGGGGCATTAACTTTATGGGTCCCATCACACCTTTATCAAATGGAAAGGCATATATAATAGTCACAGTTGACTATTGTATCAAGTGGGCAGAAGAAGTAGCTGTCACTGACTGTACATCGACTACTACTACTCACTTTGTATAATAAAACATTGTAAATAGGTTTGTTATAAGTCATGAATTAATTTCTAATAATGAAACTCATTTTACAGGTGCCACTTTTCAAAAATTGATGTAGCACTTGGGGGTTGAACATAAACTCACAACATCATATCATCCCCAAGCCAATGGTCAAGCTGAGGTCACTAATTGGGATATTAATGCATACCATTAGCAAATATTGAAGGGACTAAAGCACTAAATTAAATGATTCCCTTTGGGCCTATCACTCCACATGGAAGTTTCCTATAGGTTATTCTCCCTATGAGCTTATGCATGAAAAACTACCAACATTGCCCATCCAATTCGAGCTTCGTACACTCTCTACAACTTGTGACCATGACCTAAATCTAAGTCTAGCATAGAAAGAACGATTGATGAACCCTAACTTGCTAGATGAAAATTGGTTAATGGCCCTATCATCCAATGAAATTCATAAGGCATTCAACAAGAAATGCCATGATCTCAAAATAACAAAAGTCAAGTTTTAACTAGGAGACAAGGTTCTCTATTGGAATCCTGCACATGCACCCCAACAAACCAAATTTCAAACATTGTGGGAAGGACCTTACATCATTGATGAGACTTTTCCATTTGGGGCCATGATCATCTATAAACCTGATAGTCCAAATAAGAAACAATTAGTCAACATTCAACAAATAAAACCTTTCCATGAGCCCAAGTCAACTAACTCAACAAGCACCTCGCTAGATGGACAACCACACTCAATATTTTGGATCTCTCACTTCTAACTTAGTTGTGGGGGAGATGGCCATCCATACTAACACCTCTTATGGCTCCTCAGTCTTTTGACTTTTTTGTTTTACATATTTTTTATTTTACAACTTTTTTTTTCATCTTCTTTATTTTACATTTTTGTTTTTTATATTTGTATTTTTAAAATTATTAATCTTCTTTTATTTTTTATTATACACCATTGTTAATATTTTCAATATCTATTGTCTACTCTTTTACTTTCTTTTATGGTTATGTTTACTTATGTTTGATGTGTTTTTCTACTTTTTTTGCTAATAAGGTGGTAGGTACAATGGTAATGCACTACTTGATGATGGTATGATTCATTTGTAATTTGATTGTTGATGTCTAGTTCCTAACTTTGAATGTTGTTACTAACAACTAGGGTATGGTTTCTTTTCATGTAATAGGTAGTAAGTCCACATCATCCACCCATCCACATACTCTATGGTTTTCCTGATTTTGGAAGTGTGCAGTCTCTTCTTCATTAATGCAACTTTAATAAATTGATGACTTGTGTAGTTTCTAGAATTGGAAAGGAATCAAAGGTTTGGACAAGGTGTGGTTTCAAAGGGATGTAGTATTCTTCGTGTTTTTTTGTTTTCCTACATGCATGAGTATTCTCGTAAGCTTCTCACCATTCAACATCATTTCATAATAGGAAGTCAAATAAGTCCTTGAATGGTGTGGTCCTCATCAATAAAAAAAAGATGAGGATTCAAAGCACACCCCTTAGAAAAAATAAATGCAAAAAATGCATGGGTATTTGCATGGTGTGGTTTTTATTCAAAAACAATGTGGGAATTCAAAGCACACCCCTTAGACTAAATAAAAGGGCTATAAGCACTAGTTATGAGACTTGTCTTATCTCCTATAATTAAGGCCCTTTCTCACTTCCTACCTTTACTCCAATTTGGAATGGTGATTGTTTTTTGGGAGCATTCTTGTGTCTTAGGGGATGGACTAGCCTTAGAATGTCAATGCGAAGTCACTGAAAGTGGTTGGTTTTGGTTTGGACTAAGGATGGATCCTACCAAGTTATTTAATCACAAACTTTACAAGGGACTACATGTAACCATAATTAGGAACTCCATTCCACTCTCTCTATCATCCAATTATGCTTTTCATGCCTCACCTCACTTCTGGTTTCATGTTTTGATTTAATGTTCTAGTTTGATGTGTTAGGTTTCTCAATTAGTTGCTTTTGGATTTTTGTACTTAATTTTCCATAACCATTAATCATCCATGGTGCCCATGGACTCTTTGGTTTGAAGTTATGTAAGGACGTAAAAGACCTATGCCTACTTTGGGAAGGACCCACTTGCATATCTTTTGGTTTGGTGAAGTTTAGTTCTTTACCCTTAGACATTGTTACAATTAAATTCTTTTTATTTACCCCATCCATGGCATCCAATTGTATGCACCTTCATAATTGTTTGTGATGAACTCCTTTTTATTATTGTGAATACCCTCTTTTCATTATTCCCTATGTTAAGCTTTTTGTAAATTTTATGAATCACTTCTCTTACTTAACCCATTCATCAATCTTTCCACTAATAATATCAAGTAACTAATCTATCACAATCATAACTCGACTAGATAAACTCACCAACAAGACAAGGTATTCAACTATTATTTGTACACTATATATACTAATCCTTAGTTCTATTGTGATTGCAGTGGGAAGCATGGACTAGAAGCAGGATTGTCTTCACCAAGGAGGATGCAACCATATCACTCTCGGGAGATTGTTCATGATTGTTGGATCTCTTCTACCTCTCCCTCATTCTTCTATGCCAAGAGGGGTTGGATGTTCTTTGGATCCATGGGTCTTCTTTCCAATTTTCATGAACACCCTATTTTCTACAAAATTGTAATGTTGTATGCTTGGGCACTTTTGTATTTGTCTATTTTCTCTATGTCACTCTGCATGTTAGTTAAATAAGTCCACACCCCCTAATATATTTTGTAAAGGACTTGTTCCTCTTCTTCTATACTCAAGGATGAGTTTTTATTTAGTCATGGGGGTATGATAAATCATGTTTTTCATACGCTCTGATATCGGGATAGCCACGATATTGGGTATATGATATTGCAGCCCAAGATGCGATATCATACATTCGATATCGCAGGGTTACTCCCAAGTCTATAAATACAGCGCACAGGCACATAATTAGGAGTAAATGTTTGGTAGTCAAGTAGCAAAACTCTTGCAGTTTGTCCATTTGAAAGTTAAATATTTTCCAAGTGCCCACAATAGGAGGTCTAAGTGTGAATAGATCTTTATTCAAGCATTGATGTACCTAAACACACCATTGTGTTGGCAATAAAGACGAACTCTTTGATTTATTCCTTGTAGCACTTAAGACTTCCTTTCTTATGCATTTATATTTTATGCAATTTACATAAATATTATTTATGCAGTAATTAATTTTGATTAATCAAGCAACTTATTAAGATACACAAGCATGACCTCTTTGAACATATGTGTGACACTTGGTAGCTCAGAAACAACTAGCGTTTGACAATCCAGTAGTGTTTGCACAAGGTTCAGGATGTGTCTAGGGGTTACTTGTGTTAGGTTAGCTTAGATCATAGTTTACCTAGCACTTAATCACTCTTACTTTCATTCTTGTTTTAGGCAAATAATTTGATAAAAACACAAAATAATAAAAATCTTATGCCTTAGTCACACTTAACCATACAATTGTACTCCACAAGCGGGATGTGAAGACAATGAACGAACAACACACACACATTGTTTAACTCTAGCATACTTAGTAATTATAGTCTATGGAATTTGACTGGATTGCATGTGAACACCTATGATTGGTATGGTTGGGCATAGGGGTACCTTGCCGCTCATTAAATATATAAATGAGTTATTATAAGAAAAGACTATAGAGTGGGAAATTAATAGATCATTTTAATTTGGTTAATTTAAAATATGATACTTGAAGTAGGAGAACTTGTGAGTATGCAATAGACTTTGCAAAATAAAGACTACTATGGGATAATGAAAACAAAGTATGATATATTAATTAAAACTAACAATTGGAAACTTATTCAATTCAGAGACTAATTACCAACCATGTTTAAGAGAGTCCTTCTTAGTCATAGTAAAATAATTTTATCATCATAATGATAAAAAGGAGCTTTATTGGTTAGTGTTTTTATGGGAATTATTATTTTGGAAAGAGTTTTTTTACAAGGCTAACTACTTTGTTACTAGACTTTATTGTTGTAAATAAATGACTTTTGGTGAAGAGATGAACTTTTTCATGGACATCGTATATTGGTTTTGTTTTTTATTTTCAATGTGAAAACTAATTCTCAATAAATATTTGATTAATTTGGAAAATATAAAAGATTCTCTCAATAAAATAATATATATATATATCATAAATATATAGCTAAAATAGTAATTAGGTTAATTAATTAAATAAATTTTATGTTTCTATTTAGCTTAGCCATAGTCGAGCAACATTAACCTATCATATGGGTCACTTAGACTAAACCATATGGACAAAGACTTACTATTAGCCTAAATGGGAAGATAACCATATGGGATGATAATATAACTCTCTAAACAATAGCACTAGTACCATCCATAGATTACGAGATAGTCTACCATGATGCTTGTAGATCATATAATGAAGCACTGGGCATACTTGCCACTCATCAACTCATAATCTTTTTGAAACCTCATTAGATAAATACTACAAAAAGTGATGATGAAAACCTATGATATAAAAATGGATTTATTAGAACTATGGCTTAATAAATGAAATATTCAAGAGTATATTCTTTATCCTAAATTGCATATTAATAAAACAAGAAGTTTTTTAAACTTTAAGAAAATTTAGAAAAGAAAAAATATTTCTATTTAAATAGTATCAAGGAGACATTAATTTAAAGGTAAAATATTTATCTATTGCTATTCCTTATCATTTTCAATGCATAATTAATGGGGTCTTATCATTTATGAGTTGAAATAGGTAGATGGCTCAAAAATGCCAACTGTGCAATACAAATAATATTAAAGATGTAGACCACATTTTCCTACAATGTGAGCACATTAAACATAGCTGGGATATTATAAATGTGAATTTGGTTTATTTTCTCTAAATTTTATCAAAAACACTTCATAATTTTCTTAATGATACTTTCAAAATTCATAGCATGTATATTTCTATTATTCACTAGATCCATAGGTTCTATAGACATAATAAAATTTTAGTTTGATTTTTAGTAGGGCTAATGTTAAAAGCCTTTTATGACTACTATTGTTACTTAATTAATCATGAAAAATGTATCTTTGTTAAAAGATAATGGAATTTTGGATAGGTGAAAAATTTATTTTTAGGAATTATTAAATGAAGAATTTCCAAGAAAAAACATCCAAGAAGAAAAACTGAATTTTGGTTTGATTAATGAACTTTCTTTCTCTAAGGTAAAGACAACCTTATCAAAGATGAAAAATAAAAACACTATTAGACTATATAACATTCTTATAGTTTCTTATAAAGCATTAAGAGGTATAGGAGTTTCTTAGTTGAAACAATTATGTAACAAAATTTTGAAGGCTAAAGAAATACCCAACAATTAGAGAAAAAAATTTATTGTCATCATCTACAAAAATATAGGAGATGTACAAAATTGTGCAAACTATAGAGAGCTTAAGCTAATGAGCCATAATATGAAGCTTTAGGAGAGAGTCATAGAGTAGTATCTCAAACTTGAATGAAAATATTAGAAAATCAATTTTGATTTATACCAGGGAGATCTACTATAAGGACTATTTTGTTGATATAACAATTGATAGAGAAATTCAAAAGAAACATAGAGAAAATATACATATGATCTTGATTAACTTAGAATAAGTATATGATAGAGTGCCTAAAGATTTATTTGGTGGGTCTTATGAAGGAAAAACATCCCTAATAAATATATTAAAATGATTTAAGAAATGTATGAAGGAGCTACCTCTAAAATTAGAACAACTTATGAAATAACATTTGATTTTCTAGTCACAGTAGGTTTACATCAAGGGTTTGTACTCATCATATAATTATTTGCTATTATTATGGATAAATTAACAAAGAAAATATAAGATAAAATTTATTAGTGTATGCTATTTACATATAATATTGTATTGGTAGATACATCTCCAGAAAATATTGCTTCTAAAATGGAGAACTTGAGACATGTTCTATAATCAAAAGGCTTAAAAATTAGCAAAAGTAAGAGAGAATATATGTCATGTAATTTTAATAATAGCATAAATAGTGATGAAATAAACATGATAATTCTACGTCAAAGAGTCTCTCACTAAAAATAGTTTTGCTACCTAGGATTAATCCTCCAATTAGATGGTGAAATTGATAAAGATATAAGAAATAGAATTGAGGAGTATGGCCAAAATAGAAATAGGCTAGTGGTGTTCTATGTAATAAAAGAATACCAATAAAATTAAAGGGGAAATTTTATAGGACAATAATTAGGCTTGCTATCTTATATGATGGTGAATGTTGGGTAGTACAAAATAGACATGAATACCAATTAGTGTGGCAAAAATAAGAATGTTGGATATTAAATGTTACCAGAAGAGATAAGCTAGATAATATAGAAATTAGAAGAACAATTGGAGTGACTTCTATTTTAGATAAGCTACAAGAATGGTGGCTTAGACAATTTAGAATATTGGATAATAAGCTTATAAATAAAGGTTGTAACAACATTGTTCCAGAAAATCCATTAAAAGAAAGATCAAAGAAGACATCCATAAAAACAATCAAAGATGATTTGAAAAAACTACAAATAAATAAAGATCTATCTATTCATAGAGATAAATAGCATAAAAGAACTCATACAGCCAATCCCATTTTGTTGGGATGATGATGAGTGTTACCTAGTTAATATGTCCATCCTCAACTATACAAAAGATATGAGTTTATGATTTATATAGATTAAATTACATGTTTGACTAAGTAGACTAGTTATGGACTTACTATTATTTAGAATCACATCATTAAGCCCTTCTTGCATGAATGGTATAACTAAAAGGTTATAGATAATATATTATTTAGCACTACATAATTGAACCCTTTGCAAATTTAAATGGCCTCATAATCAAAATAATGAAAATATTTCTAAGTTTTTTTAAAAAATATTGCATTACAATATACCTAGAATGCAACCTCAAGGATAACCTCTAGAGGATGCTAGTATTTGAGTTAGCAAAATAACTCGTTTACAGACTTTGATCAATCCTGAGTTACTTGAACTTGGCATCAACTTGAAATTAGATTATTTACATAAAATAAGGATTTTTCATGATTCATAACTAGGGATGAAATTAAATAAGAAATTCTAAAAGTAGCTTTCCAAGACTAACTGATTTACTGAGGTTTTATTTATGGATTCATGAAAAGTTGAAATAGTGTAGTCTTATCTACTACAATATGACTTGTGATTGGTTATTTTGCCTTGCCAACTCATTTGTAGTAATGGCTATGGACATAATTATTACAATCTTATGCCAACATGATTATGCTTCCCTTGTCATATACTATTGTTGGCACATTTGGCCATTTCATGGAACAACAAAAGTAGAGGCTAGCAAAAGGCAATATTTGAAACAGATGCATAAACAATCAATCTATTTTAAAATCACTGGAAAATATGAATAATGCTGGAATTGTATAGGATTTCAATTCCATCAGACAAGATCAAAATGTAACTTTTTATTGATCTACGGTGGTGCACATGGCAAGCTTCGCATGGAATTTAAATTCTGGAAAATCTTGAGGCTTTGGCAGTCAGATGGGAGTGTATGAAGTCTTGAATATTTGGGTTAAAGCCCATCAATACCTAGGACGTTTCTATAATGGAAGGAGCATAGTGAAATTAATTTCAGAAAACATGTACATGTACTTTAACTGTTAAAGCTTGGCTCATGTCTGATACTGCAACTGCAACTATTCACGTCACAATTGGTACCAGTTGCAAAATTTGGGTTTTAGTAGCCTTTGAGCACAAAACCTCAGTCGTGGCCTACACTTTTCTCTGCCACGTCCTACTCACCAACTGCTTCCTCTTATGTTTCTCATGTTGTTGCTATACCATTTTCGCCTGTTCCTTGTCGTTGGAGACATGCTGTTAAGAATCTTCTTGAGCTTTTGCAGAAAATAAGAGCCTCGGCACGTTGCTGTAAATCGGTGAAAATTGACCTCCTGCAAAAGCTTCCCAAAAGTTCTAGCGGAATACACTATTCTCCTGCAGCAGCTTCGTTTTATGTAAGGGATGCAGTGGCTCTACACGTGAAAATTCATATGAATAGATTGAAATTAGAGGATTGATGTCTCGAGAGAAAGGATTGATGTTCTGTTACATCCATTGGTAAAGTTCTAAACATGGAGGTCTCTTCTTGTAAAAATGAAACATTTATATGGCCTTGTGACTTAACTAGAGGTAAACATTGGATGCAAACATTGTATACCCCTATGAATTCCTAAGGAAATTATAAAAAAAAAAGAAAAAGAGAGAACTTGTTGAATATTTGTCAAATATCCTACACTTGTCAATTGTAGCTTATCGATGGTTTCAACCACCCAAGATTTTTTGTAACTTACCTAACTTATTGGGCAAGTAATCTCCTAACTTGTTGGCCAAGTTACTTGGGAGAGAAGTTAGGTAAGATATTTTTGAAGATGTAACTACCTTTGAACCCTATAAAAAGGCTTTAGGGATAAGAGGAAAAGGGGGGGAAGGTCTCACATCATACTTTTGAGAAGACACTTGATATATCACAATTTGAAAGGCTACTAGCTAGCACTTGGGCTCTCACTTGGAGACACACTTTGAGTCTTGGGAGAAGAGCATTTGTAAAAAAGAAAGTGTGAAAGATTGCTTGTAAGATGACTTGCTAAAGAAAAGATTTCAGCCTCTTTGTCATGGTCCTGTGAGTTATGTTTTTTGTATTTTTTATTTTGTTTAAATTGTTTAGCTAGTGGTTTAGATAGTATCATCCTTGGCAAGTAATTTTGCGATTTTAAGATTACTCTTATTGTTCTTGTTGCCCGATAGAAAATTTCTATTAAAATTTTGCCATAGAAGCACTTGTGTATGAAAAGACTTAAGAGTATTTTAGTAGTGAATTTGGTTATTGTGCAACGTATAAGAACTTCTATTGAGATCATTGTAGGAGAGCCTCTACTTGTAGTCATGCCATTAAACAATTCAATAGTCAAGAGGGTTTAGAAAATCTTCGGTATTTTGATGGGACCAGAATAGCTTCTTTTTATCTTTAAAGCAAATCTCCATGGTATTTCAATCAGAAATTATCAAGTATTTTGAAGGTTCTATTGAATGCAATAGTTGACATTCATTATCTAGCCAAAATGGAGTCTCGTACGTGATAGTTTACACAGCAATGTTTTGGTAGCATAGTAGGATTGTCTTGAAGAAATTGCTTATTTGAGCCTTAAAAGTTTGAACAATTCGTAGATATTGAGTTTGGGATAGCTTTATTGCAAAGTGTTTACTCGTATCATTTTACCTTGTTTAAATATTTGAGGTCTACACAAATCTGCTTTCTTTTCTATCTGTTTCCATTGAATCTTGCTCTATTTCTAGTTTTCTTGTGGAACTATCTCTTTCTCTGGGGAAAATTAGAAGTAGATTCACGCAGTTGTGCTCAATTGTTTTTGCAAAATTTTATTTGTTACAAGTAGGTATTATAAGGACTACGTAGACTAGGCAATTGAACAAAATACGAACTCTTAACAACTCACAGTACTTGGCAAAGTTGGCTGAATCTCTTTAAGATAAGTCATCTGTAGTTTACACACAACGCAATCGTTTCATATTTCACAACCGCATACTGCAATAGCACACAGACATACTCATATTAACTACTGAGTCTATTTGGAAATATCTAGGCTTTGGTGTTGCCAGAGACTAGCAAGCACTTAAATCCTGTTCAAGGACACTCGTTGGCAGTCGCGTCCCAAATGGTCGCCAACAGTTCTTTTGGCGCTAGAAGGAGGGCTAAAAATTTAGCCTCTAGGTTCATAAGCCTTATACTTTTAGTACATCAACAATTCTCTGTTACTATAAAGGCTTAAGAAATTAGATACTATTTTCAGTTCATGACCAAGAAGATTGATAGTTTGGAAAATTTGAAAGTTTCAAAAGATATTCTAGATTCTAAGACTGATTCCTCATCAGAAGAAGAAGTAAAGAAAGTTTTTAAATTAGGAACAAGTAGTGGAGTGAAAACTAGAAGATCAAGAAGATCACCCATTATATCTGGTTTATCAATTTATAAGAGAAGATCTAGAAAGTGTAAGAGTTCAACTATCCAAAGGAATAGGATGGCAAATCCTTGGCAAAGAGTTACACCGCTAGGATTTCAAAATTACAATGATATTCCTAAGGTAGCTTATAAATATTTGCCTGAGCCGTTCATTCCTGGAAAAGCTTATTTAGCTGAAGAATATATTCATATGTTTGAGTTAGCTTTAGCTCATGCAAATATTCAACATCAA
>MNCI01022583.1:734222-778286 GCA_015680685.1 Gnetum montanum | reverse complement strand
ATATTATACACTACGCCCCTTTTCAATTTACTTTTGAGGAAGTCATAGAGGGTATTAAAAACCTAACATATACCAAAGCTATAGATTTAGATAGTTTATATGTAGAATTATTAAAAAGGGCTAACTACCATGAAATCCTTTTCTTTTTTGAATCAACAAAATCTCAAAATTAATTCACTAAGAATTAATTTTCATGTTTAAAATAAATGTTTATTTTTTTTCCTATCATTATGACAATAATTATTTAATTTCCATGACCAAGTATAGCCAATACATACCCATAACCATGAAATTTTATCTCTTGATGAAGTATTATGATGATAATTGTTTATTTTTTGTGATAAAGTTTAGCCAATTGTAGTTTTCCTTTTAGACAAATTACATTTTCATGAAAAATAAAGAGAGAATCTTCAAATTGTCTCAATACTGATGAGGAAAAAAAATAATCATATAAGTATTTTGCTACAACATTATAACACTGTTTCAAATGGGTAGTCACGACCCAAAAAGGAAACATATGCAACTCACCCTCAAGTACTTCTTACCTCTACAACCTACAAATGCATTCTTTTTAGGGAAGTTGAATTCATCTTATACTTTTAATTGTAAGATGATGCAAACTTAAGTGAAGCTTATGAATAGTACCCTAAAACTTGATTGGAGTACTAGCTTAGAGATGGTAAGCTTCTGCATCTAGTTTATTATATCAAATGTGATGCAAACAAAATTTTTTCTTATTATTTACATAATCATAACTAGGTTAAAACCTTATGCTTAACTAACTATTGAATATGCTTAAGATTTTACTACACTTTCTCCCAAGAAATATTCAATTTTCTTAATCATTGCATTTCCTAAAAATACCAACTATAGCTTTGTGAATTCTTTAGAGAATTTTCCTTGAATTAAGATATTGATGAGACATTAATAAGCTAACTACATCAATAAATTCCAATTGATACAACCTTGTCAACACACCCTCATCAATGCATGTCAAGATGTGTTGGTGCATATGCATCGATGTTGATGTAGTCATTGCTTATATAAATGCTCACACATGTCGCATTTATGGCATCATTCAGTTGTTACCTTACTAAACTCTTGTAGTTTCTTTTCATAGAAGTCAGTAGACTTTTCCCTCTAAGTGCCAACAGGTGGATTGAATTGATTATACAACATTTTTTTAAGTGCAATATGTATCCAAACATAGCTACATGAATGACAATGAAATTAAGATTTCTTTCATTCATTGTAGCACTTTACTTTCCAGTAATTTACTTTTTCATTGTTGAGCATTTAGTATTATAAGTCATAATTAACATAAGTACAACCACTTCAAGCATAATATATTAATGCTTGATAATCCCAATAGTGGATACTTGGTACACCTAGCAGTAGACACTTGGTAACCCAGTAGTGTTAATATATGTTCAAGATATGTACAAAAAGTGGAAATAGATGCTTCATGTATAGGATAGTTTAGTTAATTAGTTATTTAATTTAAATATTAATCCTTCTTTTGTTTAATCATTTTTCATATACATGAAATAATAAAAATTATAAAGATGAATATGTTACATGTAAATCACACTTAACCATACTAACATATTAACACAAGTGTTGATTGAGAAGAAAACAATTAGAAAACTATGTGTTTCACCATATAAGAATATAGGCTACTTAGGTAAATAAAGTCTACTAAATTTGACTAGATTGCACATACACAGTAGTGATTCATATGTTTGGATGTAGGAAATACCTATTACTCATCATTGTTTCTATTACCGAGGACTTCATTTTAGCTAAGTGTGCTAAGTAATGTTAGATAGTGAAATAATGCAAATGTATGATGAAAATTAAATAAGATAGCATCTTTCAAAAAATTAAAAATAATATTTTATCAAGAAATACTATATCAAATAAACTAAGATGTCTTCTTCTTGCAAGAATGATTCATCACTACTTGTCAATGACTCTAACTAGTAACATGATAGAACTAAAAGGAATGCTAGTGAGATACCTAAACAACTAGAGATTGTCTATGCATATCTAGACTCTTATTATATATAATTCAACTTCATCCTCCATTAGAATGGGTAGCTATACTAGAAGGATTTGAAGAGCAACATTGTGTTACCTCTCAATTGTTCTATTCATTCAATGCTTGTGGTAGCTCTTATGAAACTAGGGCTTGAACCAGTAGGCCTAGATTACCAATTAATAGGGCACCTCACTAGAGATTATTAGCCAATAGAGGTCCAACTTAGGAAATATTAATCCATGAAGGCACACCATGAAGCCTCCATGGATAAATAGGTTTCAATCCGACTATTTCTACAATCATAAAAAGAGGGTCCAAAATTTGTATCAAGGCAATCCCAACATCAAGGTTCTCCTTCTTTTGGTAAGGGAGACACAACTCACCAATGATTACAATCAACCTTGGTGCGTAACTAGGATAAGGAGAGAACTAGTTCTAGAACCAATAGAACCTCAAGGCCAAGGTCCCAGAACTATTCATCAAAAGAACATCCAAGAGACTAAAGGAGAAGGACAAGTTGATAACTCTTTCATAGTCCTTCACCTGTATCATCCTCCTCATTATCAAGCTCTAGTAGCAGGAACTATGACCAAGACCAAAGGAGAAATAATCAAGACTAAGATGGAGATGACCAAAGGGCCCATGATAGTGATGGATAAAAAAGGCATAGTTAATAATAAGAAGAAGGGGAGCATCAGCAAGAAAGAAGGCATAGTAGGTGACATCATAAGAGACATGAACATGACAGGGGCCACCATGAACATAATGACTATGATGAACTGCTACTTGCTACAAGAACCATGACTAATATTTTTAAAACAATTCATATTCCTACCAAGCATCAATGGGATAGTGGAATCAAATGGCTTGATATGAACAACATTCCTAAATTTGGAGGGTATAATGGTTCCACAATATTATTTACAAGCCTTCCATGATGCATGTGCCATTACAGAATATTAAATATGAGTGGTAGAAACTTAAATTATTTCCCAAAACACTTATCAAAGAAGTTTAAAGTTGGTACTACTCCTTGGAGTTGGACTATATTTGCAAATGGAGAACAATGTTAGAGTTGTTTAATAATAAGTATCGAACATACTTCAGGGTTTCCAACTTGAGAAAATAAGTCCAAGAATGGAAAGCAATCAATCATGAATCCTTTGATGCAACCTTGAGTAGGTATTACTCTCTTTTGCACTAATGCATAGGCCATGATTTTTCTCAAAAGAAACAACTTTGCCACATGATAAATGGAATCAGAAATAAAACTAGATAGACTCTTCAGGTTTATGCCCAAGGAAGATTGTCAAAGATAAGGGTACATCAAATTCAAAGGTTTATTATTCAAGTGGCCAAAGAAGAGGGAGAACTTAAAAAAAGAGAAAGTATGAAAGAATACAACAAAAACCCCTTCATTGGCAAAAGGAAGCTACATTGCTATGATTCTAAGGAGGAAGCACCATTGGATGAAGTGGTACAAAGAAAAACTTTATTGATGCAAAATTATGCTATAGAAATATTAGCCAAGATAGATAAAATGTGACATTCCTTGGATGAGAAGTTTCAAATAGCTCTAAAGATTATGAAGGAGAAAACAGAGTAGGGGAACTAAGATAGGGACAGAAAGAGGAGAAAGGATACAAATAAGGACTATTATCATTAAAAAGGTAATGCTATAGTAGTTGAGAAGGTTACAAATTCTAAAATAGATGAAGAAGAATGTGACATATGCTAATATGAACATCCTAAAGGATGTTGTCTTGTATTGTCACACTTATAAGAATCTAGGGTGTATGCTTTAAATCCAAAGTTTGGAAAAAGGTAATCATGAAGGAGATACCTTATCCACAAGGCAATTATTGGTAGCAATTCCACCAACAATAGTATTATCCAAGTGGAGCACCACCTCAACCTTAGGACTATTATCATCAATGAAAAAACTCACAACCGTGGGGGATGCCACCACCAAGGTAGCAATACCTTTATTTTCAACCAACCTTGTATGATTTCTATGTCTAATAACCTATATTTTTTCCTAGCTCTACAAGACACACTTCCTTCTCCCATCACTATTATCCTCCTAAATATCATAGAATGCCTACTTTGTGAGCTAAACCTCCTTCGACTTATCCTCCTCATTATCCACCATCTTCTTCTACACATTTCAATTCCACTCCTTTGCCATCTCCACCATCTATAAAAGGTGAAATTCCACTGCAACCTTAGCAACACAATGCAATGATGGTCATGAACTTATAGCTATATTACAATTTGAGTGGCTTTGAGCATAATTTTAAGAAAAGGGCTTTCTTCAAACCCAACAATCCACCTAAACCCTCTTAGACATTTATGGCTTCTCATCCTTCACAAATTGTTATAAAATTACTAATGAGCTACCTTCAAATCAAAGGTCCCAAAATGTGCATACTATCATGTTAACTCATGTAGTTCCTAACTAGATTAAAGAAGGACATCTTCCTAGGAAAAGAGTTGATCCTAAAAGTCCTCTAATCTACTTAGAAATTGTAGAAAATGATCCATGTAAATCTATAATAGACTTAGGTTTTGGAATAAACTTAATTGTTCAAGAAATATATAAAACTTGGAACCTGCCTCCACTAAAAAAGTGTAATATCTAATTAGATCTCGCTGATTAATCCATCACTATTTCCCTAGGATTTGTGAAGGATATTGAGACCACAATTTGTGGATGGTCCTATCCAATGGATTTCTTAGTAATTCATGTGGAAAACTATAAGGAAGACTACCCTATTATCATGGAAAGGGCTTGGCTCAACACAATTAATGGCAAGTTAGGAATCAAAGATCTTTCCTTGGAAATCTCCAAGGACAATGAATTTCAAAAAATAGAGAAGAAGAGGATTCCATGCACTGGTTATATTGACATAGGATGGCATTGTGTGCAGAAAATATGGGCCATGAAAACCACCTCCATCACAACATGCAAAAAGTGTGTCACGATGACAAATGTTCAAATGTGCCTATACATAGCAATCAAAAATTAGGAAGGCACCCAGTGGCTGACCATTTATGATATCTCTAATTCAACAATATGTATGGAACCAGTTGAACTCCTCACAAGAGCTTATATATATATAATAGATGAAATGAAGCAAATTTAGATCCAACTCTTTTCCACATAAGCAAATATAGATTAGGGAGAGTTGAAAAGCCTTGAGAAATTTAAACAAGAATCCCATGAATTCAAATCTATATTAGTAACTCTAAAGTATGTATTTCTTGATAATGGCAAGTTGGTAATCAATAATGTTAATGTCACTAAAGAACATAAAGGAAGGTTGCTAAAAGTTATGAATAAATGGCCAACAAGCTTTTCCTAGCCATATGATGAATTGACTAGAATATATCCATGCATATGCCAGCATCAGATCTATACAGACTTCACCATCAAACCAAAAAGGTAGCCACAAAGAAGGTTAAATCTCAAGCTAAAATAAATTATGAAAACCAAACTAGAAAAATTATTAAGGCAAGATTCATCTATCCTATGATAAATAGTGAGTTAGCAAGTTCACTCATTATTATACTAAAAAAGGAAGAACAATGGAGGATCTATATTAACTTCAAGCTATTAAACATAGTCACATTTAAAAGATTGTTTTTTGTTGCCATTCGTGGACCAACTATTAGATACAATTACAGGACATAATTACTATAGTTATCTAGATGGCTATAGTGGCTACAATCAAATCCAAATAGTACCAAAAGACTAGGCCAAGACAACTTTCACAAGTCTATGGGAAACCTTTACATATAGAAAGATGTACTTTGGCCTCTGTTATGCTCCTAGAACTTTCCAACACTTAGTCCTAATCATCTTTTAGTTGTAGATCAGTAGTGGTATGAAATTCTTTATGATGATTTCTCTACCTATGATACTAATTTTGAACAAGCATTAGACTATCTTGAGTAGATACTTAAATAATGTATAGATACATATTTGTAGCTTAACTGGCAGAAGGGCCACTTGATGGTTAGAGATGGCATTATCCTGGAGAACAAAATTTTTAAGAAAAGGAATAAATGTGGACCTTGAAAAATTTAAGATCATCCAAGGAATAAGCAAACAATCTCAAACTGTTAAGAATGTAAGGTCATTCCTTGGTCATACTAGTTACTATAGGTGCTTCATCAAAAATTTCTCTAAAATTGCCAAACTGTTGTTAGAGCTCACTAAGAAAAATTTAGTCTTTGAATGAACAAAGGAATGCAAATAAGCATTTTAACACTTGAAGCAAAAAGCTCATAGAAACTCTAAATCTATGTGCTCCAGATTGATCCAAGTCACTTCATATCATGAAAATACATCTAATTATGCCTTTGGAGTGGTGCTTACACAAATGGATGATAAAAAATATCCATATTATATCCATTATGAAACCATAAGCATTATGAGTATTCAACTTAACTACACCACCACTAAAATATAACTCATGGTAGTGGTATATGCCTTGGAAAAATTCATATCCTATGTGCTTGGATATCCAATTTTTGTGCACATGGATCATAGTGCAATCCAATTCCTAATGAACAAACCAATGGTAATTCATTGTGTTATATGGTGATTGGTGATCTGATAGAAATTTGATCTCACCATGGTGGATAGAAAATAGATTGATAATGTAGTTGTAAATTATTTGTTCCAAATAAGGTAGGATAGCAAAGAGGATGAAGAATCTTTATCTAATTAATTTTCAGAAGAACTTCTCTTTGCTAAGTTCATTAAAGTTCAAACACCAAGGGTTACTAATTAGTCTGATGAATTTCTCTCATATCCACTAATACAAAGAAACAATAGTTTCTTTAGCATGTTAAACATTACATGGAAATCAAAGAAAACCTCTACAAGGTTTCTGTTGATGGCTTGGTATGCTATGTGTACCTGACGCAAATTAGTTACAAATTCTCTAGGATGCTCACAAATATCCTTGTGGAGGCCACTACGCAAGAAGAAGGATAGCCATAAACATCCTTATGATAGGATACTTTTGGCCAATGATCTTCAAGGATACTCATCATTTCTTCCATTCATATGAAAGGTGTCAATGAGATGGAGAAATAACCACTTGAATACAAGGATTTCAATAGTGGATTCAACCACTAAAGCCTTTTGACCTTTGGTGTATTAATTTCATGGGATCCATCATTCTCATGTACAATGGAAAACCCTACATTATTATTGTTATTAACTACTATAGCAAGTGGGTTGAAGCTACAACTATATCTGATTGTACATCTACCAAAGTAGCCTGATTTTTTTAACAATAGGTGGTAAACAAGTTTGGTGTTCCTAGAGCACTAATTTCAGATAAAGAAAGATATTTGACATGTTGTACTTTTTGTGAGTTAATGCAATGCTTGGGGGTGCAACATAAACTCATAACACCTTATCACCACCAAGCCAATAGTCAAGTAAATATCATGATCAAGGAAATCACAAGAATCCTAATACAAACCATCAGTAGACATAAGAAAGATTAGAGTACCAAACTCAATTATGCCATTTGGGCATATAGCTCAATATGGAAAATTCCAATAGGCTACTCTTCCTATGAGTTGGTGTATGAAAAGTTACCAAAACTTCCAATTCAAACTAAATTTTGTATGCTTACAATGGTTTGTGAACTAAACATAGACATTAATCTAGCATAAAATGAATGGCTCATGATACTCAATGCGCTAGATGAAAACTAAAGAGTAGCACTAATGATGAATGAAGTGCACAAGGTACATAATAAACAACATCACGATGCATGGATAAGGAAAGCTACATTCAAACTAGAAGACAAGGTTTTCTATTAGAATCCCATGCATGTGCCACAATGATCAAAGTTCCAGACATTATGGAAAGGACCTTACATTATCCATTCAATTTTTTCTTCTAGGGCTATGACAACTTATCACCCAACAAGCCCCTAAAATTACATGTTAATTAAAATCTAATAAACTAATTTATTCATGGAATTCCAAGTAACCATTGACAACACTAACATCCCTAATCAAAAACAAGCACACTCCATTTTTTAAATCTTCTCCTTCCAACTTGGTCATAGGGGAGAAATCCATCTATCATAAATCTTGATGAGGATAAAATATTTTTCTTCTTTTTGGTTTACAATGTTCTTTATATGTTTTCCACTTTCTTGATATTTTATTACTTATTCATATATCTTCCTTTTCCTTTATTATTTATTATTCTTTTATCATTTTATTATCATTTTCATTTTATTTTATTAGAAATCTTAGATTTCATTCCATTGCTACTAAGAATTTTGGAAATAGTTAAATGTAGTTATCAAAGTTATGATTAATTAAAAAAAGGCCAAGTTTGTACGTGAATTATGTTTCCTACTAGAAATTTGTTAGTTTTTTAGTAGTATAATGTAGTCAATTTACGATGTCCACCTACTTCATCCATCCACATTTATAACTTTTATTATTTTTCACCACCAATAATTTTTACCATTTCATTGTCATTTTTATTTTTTTTAATTAGAAATCTTAGATTTTTTTCCATTGCTACTAAGAATTTTAAAAATTGTTAAACATAGCTATCAAAGTTATGATTGATTAACAAAAGGTCAAATATGGACTTGAAGTATGTTTCCTACTAACAGTCTAGTAGTTTTCTACTAGTATTAGGTAGTGAGTTCACAATGTCCACCCACTTCATCTATTTCATGAGGAGTCTACATCATGGAACTATAAGGTCCTTTCACATTAAAACTAAAAAGTAACTTGTGATCTTGTTACCTAATGAACTTAGAAAGAACCAATTGGGAATATAAAAGGATGTGATCTCAAGGGGATTTAATGTGTTCTTGTCTTAACTTCCTTCTTTAGTTTCATGGACCTTCATAGGTATATCATCACTCCTACTATCAACCATAAAAAGGAAGCATGTCTTTGAATGGTGTGGTTCTTGTAAAAAAATAATAATGAAAATTCAAAGCACATTCCTTAGACAATATCATGGGCTACAAGCATTAGTTATGGGATTCAAAGGACATGCTCCTCATGCTTAAAGACACCCCTCTAACCAAGGTCCTACTTACTTCCTTCTTCTCTTTAAGTAATGATTATTATTAATAGTTTTCATGGACTCTTAATGATAAAAAGAGAAGGAATATGTAAATGCAAGATCACTAGAATTTAAAATAACTTGGTCTAGATTTGAAATGGATCAATATTAAATCATCGTAATCACAAATTTCACTAAGAATCTTGTGTAACTAGGATGTAGATTATCCACCCATTATTCTCTATCTACCATTCACTCACTGCATCTTCTATCACATGACTACCTCGTATCATGGTAGATTGATAGTTTTGTTTTCTAGTGCACATAATCCTAAGGTAGTCCCTCATATGGGTATGGAACTTAACTTAAGGCACTCATTCATCATCCTAGGAACATATGAACTTCTTATGATGCAAGTTTTCAAGGGCATACTCAATATACACCTACTTTGGGAAGGATCCACTTGCATCTATTTTGGTTTACCTTAAGTTAAATTCACTAACTATAGACCAATTGCACACTTGATCATCTTGATAGCCTTTAAAACATCCACTTTTTGCTCTATCTTCACATTATATTATCCTCTAAAAAATAATCCCTTGTGCTCTGATTACTTCTATTTGGTAAAACATACCCTCTTTCATGTTGTTGCTATGATTCTTTAGCTTTTTGTCTTCTAATTGGCTCTTATTTCAAACCTAAACTCACATAAAATTCTTCAATTTCAAGTGAAAAATCTAACTATGAATAGATGCATTGATACATCCTTATCAACCTAGTGGGATGAGTTGACACATAGCAAAAATACTATATATATGTACAACATTTAACTAATTTTTCAACATTTCTTTCAAACACCAGAGGATTTTATGTCATTTTTCATAACTAAATAACCTTCCACGAGCTCTAACTTCCAAACCACTTACCTAAATTTACCTATTCTTTGATCCTCAAGCTCCTTGAGGTACACTTTATGCCGTGGGAGCATTAAATACTAGGGTTTTATAGAAAATTTTTCTAACTCCTCATGAATAATATATTAAATGATATTAGCTTAATGATCATGAGAGATAATCTCAACAATTGACCTTTATTAGAACATGAATAAAATAATAGCATAAGACTACGATCACTCAATAAGGACTTAATGATAAAATTATAACATCTAACTAATAAATATAACTCAATCTAATAAAGAAATGTATCCAAAGGAACCAAAATATTATGTCTAAGAACTTATCCTAGGTTATGTTTATGATCGCAAATGACACCAAAGAGAGGATTATATGTAGGAAAACCATTGCAGCCTAGGGAAAAGTGACCATGAAAAGGAAGGGATGAACAACAACAATCCCAAGAGTAAGAAGCCAAAGCTACTCATGCTACCAAACCCCTACAAGATGATCCTAAGGTGGAATCTATTCAATAGATTTCCACCAAAGAAATAGAATAGTCCAAGTAGAATGAGGTGTCAAGGCCATGATCTATCCTTGAATTTACACTTATAGAGGCCTACTTAGAAAAGGTCTGTAGAAGAGAAATTCATAGTTCCATTCTTTAGAAGTTGAATTTTGGATCATTCCTAAAGTAATCTCTAGAAGAGGTCTAAACATAATTGTAAGGATCTCTTCTATGGTCCATTCTCTTCACTAGTGAAAAATGATACATGGTAGAGACCTACCTCTTCTCAAAAAACTAACAAGGAGATGTGATGTAAAGATTGAAGATATCACCATCTCTTACTCTGTTGAGGCAATAGTAGAGGCCCTTAGAATTTCAAACACCAAGGCAAAGCTAACAAAAACATCAATGTAGGTTGATCCTAAAGTAAAGAAAGAATGGATTTAAAAATGCTATGAAGTTAACTATAAAGAGTATATTGTTCTAAAATAGATAGAGATAGCCTACTTTAAGATCATGTTCTATCATCTTAATCCAACAATGAGGCTAAGCAAGGTGATTATCTTCTCTACTAGAGCATGTGTGGCTCTAAGCAAAAAATTCCCAATTAACCTATCCTAGCTCATCTTCCTTAAAATAGAAAAGTGTTTCCAGAAAAATAAAAAGAGTAGGAAGACACTCCCCCTTCCATGTCTAATAAGAAAACTTTCCAAAATAAGAGGAATAACCCACTACTCTAATGATGTGGTTTTTCAAGCTCCTGCTATATCATGGTAGGAGATGATGAAAGATAAGGCTACTACTAAGCTTTGAGAAGAGGAACAATCACCACCAACACTACTTGTAGCATTAGAGAAAATACTTGAAATGATAGCACTTGATGAGCATCTTAGAAAACTTAGAGAGCAACTACTACAACAATAACAAGTCTCCAAGGATGGTGGAGAATCTTTAGTATATCATCCAATCATAAGATATTTAAATGAGGTCATAACAACCTTCAACTAGTTGGACAATGAGACTACACCATTGTTCTTTTGATAGAGGAACCAAGCACCTATTCGATCCAATAGTAGCACCACAGAAGTTACTGTGTTCATACCAAGACAAGCATTTCTAGAAATCTCTAGGAATGCAAGAACCTTCTTTATAATGCTAGAGAAGGGTGAGGGAGAAATAGTCCTAGTTATGTTGCACAAGAGCTAAGAGACAAAAACAAATATGATGGCAAACTAGGTTGGAGAAGCTCTAAGTTCTCTTACTATATCTATCCCTAATATTAATGTCATGGAAAATGTGAAAGCATCAACAAGAGCAAGCAGCAAAAGGATGAGTGCTACCCAACATGAAGAAGTACTGAAATGACTAGTGGAAGCCAAGAAATTGATTCTATAGTTCTTTGACCACTTTGAAGACATATCAGTCATCCATTTGCAGCTATTGAAGATAAAGGACAATCTATTGATTAAAAATATGCAACATGAGGAGACCTCTACTAGCAATCAATAGTTGGTCACTGAGGTTGTAGAACTCAGATCTCATTTGTCTAATCCTTTCATTTAGCAATCCAACAAAGAGGAAATGTATGATAACCCATCTTTGATGGTCTTAATACTTACAGAAAAGTAGAGACTTGTCTAAAGAAGTTTCAAATTGAAGAGATGATAGAGTATATGGAACTAGCCAACCTTCAATATGCTAACTTACCAATGCTGATAATGGGGAGGCCTAGAATAGAGTTATAAAATAATGTGGTTATCTCCTACCTTCTTTATGAGGTAGAGTTTAAGCTCAATAAAGAGAAAAAATAAAAATTGAAAGTAGCAAATGTAGATCTTGAAGTTCTTAAAATCAACTTCATGGATCAATGATCTATTACTGAGAATCTAGCTAGAAGAATAAATGACTACTAGGAGTTGCAAAACCTTATAAGAACATTCAATATGGAACATAAACAATTTGTAGCCTAGTTTGTCAACATAAAGGAAATGTTTCCTTTACTACCATGCCCATGGGATATTCTGGCATCAACTCATCTAAGAGAAGTAGGTAGGATCATCTATGACTCACGAAGAAAAAAAAATGAAGGTACTCTTGGATGCCTTCAAATTCCTAGCAGCATTAGCAAGACAACATTAATCACTAACAAGGTCAAGATGTGATGAAGGACCCCTAGCATCACAAGAGCCTTGACCTCTAGGCATGGTGTAAAGACTTCATTTCACCCATCATCATTCAGCTAGGTGCTTTCCAAATTTTGTAATATAATAAGTCCAACATTTTTTTTCTAAACTATACAATCCTTGTTATACATGCAACACATAGAGTCAATAAATTAGTTATTAATGAGTAGTGATACACCCAACCATATGAATCATGAGCATTCATGTGCAATCTAATCAAATTCATTGCATGAAGCTAGTATGGTATCTAGATTGTTAAGCATTAATTGTATCACTATCTTCTCACTTGGACTAATGGTGTCTTTATCACATATGGTTTAGTCTAAAGTGAGGCATATGATTATTGATTTTATTATGGTCTTAAAATAATTGATTAATAACATAGAAATTAATTTTTTAATCTAATTAATAATAAAATTAGATCTAGAACTATCTTAAGGGTGATGAGTGTTTGTTTCCAGCTTTCCTTACATGTCCTAAACTCACATACCCATTGCTGGGATTACCAAGTAAATATGTCTTTATGCTTGAAATTGGTCACACTAATTCCATCAATTGATTAATGTGCATGAAATATAAATGTTAAATAAGTACATCAAAAGTAAATTGCATTAAAAGTAAATCTATTCTAAGTCAAAGTGCTACAATGAATATGAATCAATCTCGATCTTATTTTCATTCATGGAATGTGTCTAGATATAATGCCACTCAAATAAGACACTATACAATTGACTTAAACCCATGCTAAGGGCACTCACTAACTATTTGCTAAAATTACAAAGTAAAACTGCAAGAGTTTAGTTACATTATGGACAAATTGGTATCAAATACATGATAAGTGCTTACATATTTATAGATAAATATAGATACTACATCGATGGGAATGAGTCAACTCATTTGGCTACATCAATGAGGGTGTTTCAACAAGGATCGTCAACATAGCTAAGTTATAGTAAGAGTGATATCACATCTACAATATGGCAAATGTGATCTAGTAACCAACTAAAAAGCATCAACAAGAATGCTACAACATAGATGTGACATAGCATCTATGATGTAGCATCTACAATATAGCATGTATGATATCTTAGTCAACTAATACACTTGATAAAATGATGTTTCATCATATCCCCAAAACTCAACTACCCAACATATTAGGTTTCATCGTACCCCCATGGCTAACTAAAAAATCATCCTTAAGTTATATATAAATGGATAAAATTTCATTACAAAAATTGTGGGGTGACCAATACTAGATTGGCAACTATTACAAAACTTGAGTGTTACATTACAAAATTTAATTCGAGTGAATGTTTCAAAAAATGATAAAAATATTGGATAGAAAATTTTTTAAAAAAAATTGTAGAAGTCTTCAAAAAATCCATTGATGATGAATCTTCATGATGTTGCAGCCATTTTTCTCAACCTCAATTGTTATGTTCACACTTCTCTTTTATGTATACATTATTAAAGGATGGACTGAAATTTCTCCTTATCATCTCATTAGTTTAACAAACATGTGATGTTTGAGCTTTAATCCTTGTATGTGCTCCTATTTATCCATGGGCATATTCTCCTTGATCATTCTCTTAGCCTCTTTTCCCTTACTTGTAAAAGACCTTCATCCTTAGGCATTCTATTTGTCATAATTTGAAATTACCAAAGGATCAACATTAGTTTTGATAGTTTTTTCTTGATGATTAACCCTTTTTGAAATTAGCATGGTGATTTCATAATAATGTTCCCCAAGGTCCTAAGGTAACTAAAATCATCAATTTGTTTAAGTCATGTTGATTATTTTTACTATTAGTTATCATAATGTTCAAAAATGAGATGTCAGAAAAATTTCAAAAACTACATTCTTAGCCCCCATGATAAATGAGCTTAATTCTTCAAGCTCATAAGTTTTTAAATAACTAAAATCAAAGATTTGGATTGTAAGATATTGAAAATGCATTGGAATATTAAAAAAAAATGTGGTTTCAAAAATGACTAAGAGATTTTGAATTTAGAAATTTTTTTAAAAAAATTAAAGATAATCAAAATTGATGAAAAGTAGTCACAAAATCATACATAAATTTAGATAAGTAGCTCATGATGTCCTTAAAGATATGATGTTCTAGTTCAAAGCCATGATTAACAAAATGCATATAAGTGGATCCCTCTCAAAGCAGGCTTCTACCATAATGCCTTTGCATAACCATTCTTATAGATGTTATGGGCATCTTAGAAGTTAGATGTGAATCATGCCTTATCCCAAACAACACAAAATAGCCTTAGTTAAAATCTTTCACTATACTTACAAAACCATTAAGCACATAATGGTATGTAGTAATGAGATGAGTAATGGGATGAAAGGAGATTGCAAAGATTAGGACATGAAGTACCTAACCATGTCTAAATTAGGTTCTTGTGTTAATTATGATTAAGATGAACATCATACCAATCTATCCAAGTTTCAAACCAAGTCCATACCATTAACAGTGGCTTTGCATTGATGTGCCCCTTCTTGCCTATCATCATTGAGGATCACTAAACTTAGAAGGTGAGGGGAGGGAAGATGAATAAGTTTTATAAATTAAAATACTTTAAGACAAAGCACACACACTTAATTTAATGTGGTTCCCCAACTTGGGTATTCCATACTCTAAGAATTTTTCGCAAGCACAACTCTAAACTTTGTTGCTCTTAAATGTGGTTTAAAGGGTACCACACCCTATACAAGCTCTAAGCCCTGCTCTAGAGTGATTTGACACTACAAATCCACTCAATCCCACAAGGTCTCAACAAACTTATAATATGGCTTCCAATATCCCACAACCTTTACAGCTTAAGCCCCACTCTAGAGTGTTGTGGCACTACACCAACACTCAATCCCATAGGATCCTGTCAAGCTGAAGCAAGATGCCTTCTTATAAGAATCACACAAACCTCATAGGGTAACAAAAGAGAACAATAATCACAAGGAAAGAATGCAACTAAGTTTTTCGATGCACTTTGAGGCACAACTCACTTTGACCAATTACAATAGACAAATGATTGTACAATGAGTAACAACAATGATTACAATGATTGCTTGATGATTACTATTGATAGTACAAAAGCTTTACACTTTTCTTAAAGAGAATGAAGTCTTCTTATAGCTAATATTTTTTAAAATCACCTCGAAATTCATGTAATGGCTAATTAATGATCATTGGAAATGTCTTCCCTGAGACTAAGACATCTTTCTATCATTAACCTTCATTCTAGAAAGGCATCTTCTTTAAGATAAAGACATCTTTCTAGATTTGACCTTCATTCTCCAAAGATGTCTTCTTCACATGAAAGATGTCTTTTGTTTTTTAGAGACATCTTCTTCTATGCTATCTTCAATTCTATCAAGACGTCTTCTATTTCTTGGAGATGTCTTTCTTCAACTCCCTTTGCCCTTTGAAATATTCATTCTTTATCCATGTTCTTGAACTTTCACAAGCCTTCTTCTCTCAATCCAAGTTCCTATTTCTTGTCCTGCAAACACAACAACCAGACAAACATCCTTGTTCTCTATTTTCTTAACATTTTGAGACACCAAAAGGTCAACAATATTCCCCTTTTTGGTGATGTTCAAAACTTAAGAAAATGTGTTAGTAGACATTCAAAATCTCAAAATATATCCATAATTATAATCTCCCTCTTTTTGAATAGCATCAAAAAGGATAAAGCACATAAGAAAATCACTAAAGAGATATCATAAGAGAGTAACAATCCAATATTATAATCATAGTATAACCAAGATTATAAAAACAACTCTTCCCTTTGCTAAACAGGAATGGAAAGATCATAAAAAATTCCAATATTGCTTAGTTGTAGCCATACCATAGTCACAAAAGATATGCACTAAGCACAATCTCTATCCAAATAAATCTCCAAGTATATCATAAAGTGATTTCAAAGATATCCATATTGTTGTATGGAATATTATCAATCATTTGCAACCTTTCATAATAGAAATACAAGTACTTCTTCCTTCAGTTTAGTCCATATAAATAAGATAGGCTTAATTACTCAAGGGAAGATATATTCAGAGCGTGCTATATTATCATAAGTAGAAAAATTAGGTGAAAAGACACAATCATATGCTGATGTTGAAAATCTACATTTCATTAAGATCTATCCTTTTTAGTTCAAAAAAAAAGTTAGAAAGAACAAGACATAACTAATCCAAACATGACTAAAAACAAGCCTTTTAATTAATGTCTAAGAGAAAATAAACTTTTATGCCAAAGACTAAAGAGCATTTAGGATCAAGTAACCTATTTTCTTGATCAATTATCTCATTATCCTGTACTCATCCAATATTCTCTTACTTTTAAAGTAGCAATAAAAGGATAAAGAATAGTAATTTCATTGAAGGTTAGTTAAAAAAACGTGCATATTCATCTTTTAAGACAAGGTAATGCAACAAACATAACCAATCATTTTTTTTATCCAAAACAAGATATGTGATAATCATGTTGACAGAAAAATATATATATACACACATATACATCTCATCTCTTACCAAAGAAGATTTTGAACACCAAACCAATACTTTACCATCCATCCTATTAAATGAATAATCCTTTTGTTGCTCAACTTTTGGAATATGATATTTTGCTGCTTGAGGTTTTCTAGGCAAAAGCTTCCAAAGATTCCCCCTACATCGATGAACTTCAAGATGAAAATAGACAATGAGGAATAGAATCCTCCTATACATGTGCAACAATTATTCAGCTTTTAAGATCATCTTATAGTTGTCAAGGAAGTAATCATCACAAATCATCAACGTACTACAACTGAAGATCAACATTAAGATCATATGTAGAGACTAGGATCTCTAGTTGATAGAATTTTCATAAATGAGTCTACTTTATATTCATGAATTATCATGATAATGGCTAAAATATCCTAAAGGACATAAGCTTAGAAATAGATTAACTCATGAAGTTCTAACCATGCAAGATAAAAGCCAAAAAGACATTATTACAAGTGCTACACCACATATTTTCATAGAATCTGATGAGCGATAAGGTACCCCTATGCCTAACCATACAAATCACAAGTGTTCACACATGATCTGATTGAATTCCATGGATGGGACTAGTTGTTGCATCTAGATTGCTATGCCTTTATTGTAGTTTGTTGTCTTCCCACTTAGACTAGTGGTGGCTTTGTGACATATGGTTTAGTCTAGATTAAGACATATGATTTTTATGATTTTATATTTTATTATTCTATGATTAACAATAGGTTGAAACTCAATTTCTAATCACTTCAGCTAATCTAATTGCTAATTAATAATCAACTACCCTAACATAAGTATCTGATCCCACTTCCCATGCACATCCTCAACACATATAACATTGTTGGGTTACCAACCTTAAGCGTTACTGGGATTACCAAGAGTCATATGCATGCTCCAAGCAATCGTACTTATGTGCTTAATTAATTAACATGCATAAAAATGTAAATATTAACTAAGTATATGAAAATTAAATTGCATGGAAAGTAAATCTAATCTAAGTTAAAGTGTTGTAATGAATGACAATCAATCTCGATCTTATTATTGCTCATGGAATATGTCTAGGTACATTGCTAGTTGAATAAGACTTTGTACAACTGACTCAAATCCACTTTGTGAGCACTCACTAACTATTCTCTAAGATTAAAAAATAAAACTACAAGAATTCAGGTACTCTATTGACAAAACTATGAAAAACTATGGAAAACTCTTTCCAAATCGTGAGCCCAAGCTCTATATTTATAGGCCAGTGTATACCCCACAATATTAAATATTCAACATCGCACCTTGGGCTCCTACATCACATACCTAATGTCAAGGCTTTAACATCAAATACCTAACATCATGGCCTTGTTATTGGAGCCTTGTTATCGGATCTTTGTTATCAAAGCCTTGTTGTCTACACCAGGATATTGAGGCTAAGATATCATAGCCTTGTTATCAAAGCCAACCAAAAAGTTGAATTTTTATCAAATAACACAACCAACTGATGATTTATTATACCCCCATGACTAAATAAAAACTATTCCTTGAGTTAACAGGATAAAGCTGAGCTTTCTTTACAAAATTGGAAAGGTATGAAATTATTGACTGACACTAACTACTGACTGACTCTGAGTGTCGCATTACAAAATTTTATTTGAGTGGATGTATACAAAATGATAAAGTGACAAAAAGACTAAATAGACTTTGAAGATTACAAAATTTGTAGAGGTCTTCAAGAATTCGTTGAAGATGATTCTCCTCATTGTTGCTAGCAATGAGAGACTTTTAACCTTGATTGTTATGTTGATGCTTCTCTAGTTATGTTGAACATTCTTGAAGGGTGGACTAAAATTTCTTCTCATTACCCCATGGATCTAGCAAACATGTGAAGCTTGAGCTACTATCTTGTATGTGCTATGATGTGTCCATGGTCATATCCTTTATTGTCCCTCTATTGGCTTTGTTTTTGTGCCTAGCAAAAGACCTTCTTCCTTAGGTGTTTCTTTTAGTGTCACCTACAGTCACCAATGGATCAAAATTAGTTGTGGTAAATTTTCCTTAATAATTAGCCCTTTTGGATCCCTTAGTTTTCTTTTAAGAACAAGGTGATTACAACATACTATGCCCAAGGTTATGAGGTAACTAGAATCATCAAGTTGTTCACATTATTTTGAGCAAATACTATTAGTTACCATGATGTTCAAAAATAGGATGTTGGAAAAATTTCAAAAATTTTAAAGTAGGCATCCCTAGCCCCCATGACTAATAAGCGTAACTTTGAAAACACATAAGTTTTTGAATAATTGAAACCAAAGGTCTAATTTAGAATATGGCCAAGAAATATTAATGGATATGGAAATAGAAAAGTAGGAAATTTTAATGAAATAGATGAGAAGTAGGTCCAAAATCATGCATAAATTTAGAGAAACTATCATTGATGTTCTAAAAGATGTGAAGGTTAGTTTAAAGCCATGATTAACAAAATTTATGCAAGTGGGTCCTCCCCAAAGTAGGCTTTTGCCATAATTCCCTTGCATAACCACTTTTGTAGATGTCCATGGGCACCCAAGAAGTTAAATGTAGACCATGCCTTTGTTCTAAACAACACACAACTGTAGTGTTTAAGATGTTGCACTATACTACACAAAACCAAAAGGTTCATAATTGCATGTAGCAATGAGGTGAATAATGGAATGAGAAGGAATTGTAGAGATCTAGATGTAGGGTACTTTAACCATGTCCACAATAGGTTCTTGTGATAAGTGTGATTAAAATGATCAACATTCCTATCCATCCAAGTTTAGACCAAGTCCATGCCATGAATAGTGACCTTGCATTGATGTGTTCCATCCTACCAAACACCATGAGTCCACAACCACCTCAAAGAACAATCATCACTCCAAAAAGAGAAGAAAAGAGAAGAAGGAAGGAAGGGCCTTAGTTAGAGGGGTGCCTTCAGGCATGGGTAACATGTCTTTTCAACCCCATAACTAGTGTTTGTAGCCAATTATTGTGTCTAAGGTGTGTGCTTTGAATTCCCATTATTATTTTTGTTATTTTCTATCTTTTCCCTATTCTTTTTTTTTTCTTTTTTTTGTATATTTCTTTGTTTTTTTTTTTGTTTTTTTTTTGTTTTTTTATTTTCGATGGAAACCACACCATGCAAAGGTAGAGCTTCCTTTTTATTAGTCAACAAGGGAGTGTTGATACATTCCAAGAGGATTCATAAACCACATGAAGGAAGTCAAGAAGAGAACATAACAAGTCCCCTTAAGGTCTCATCCTTTGTCATTCCCACTTGGTCATTCCCTCTTTCTTCAAGGTATAATGATCATTAATTAATTTTAGTTTCATAAAAGAAGAACCAAATTATTTCCATAAAAAATACCTTTTATTCAAAGAACTAGAGGGATGGATGAGGTGGTCTCAGTGCTTTACATAATTACTTACCCAATCATCTTGATAACATAGCACAAAAAACCCAACACATAGCGTTGACTTCTACATCATGACTTGTCAATCTTATTAAGAAAAACATATAACACATTCATAAAACATAAAGAGAATGACTCAAAAAAAGAGAAAAATTATAAAGAAAAGAAAAATATTAAGAAATGGAAAAAATATGAAGAATCAAAAAATTCCAGAATTGATAAGCAAATCAGTTACTTCCATGCATCTTTGAAATAGGTTTATATTCTCATTTTCAAGCCATTAGATGTCTTCTAGTTTAGTGGCTACTATGTAGGCTAACATTTTCTCACACAATTACTCTTCAACATTATGGTGGGCTGGTATAGAGATTTTGTTAATATTTTGAACTTCTAGCTCACAACTACATCCTTTATAATTATTGGTAATACATGGATTCTTCTGTCTCTCCATAATGATAGGTTTATTCTTTATGTCTTGTGTTGAAGTGGTGATGGTTGTTGGCTTTTGCAAATAATTACAAGACATCATTTTTTTGGGGAAGGTTGTTGCATTAGATTAGCCTTGTGCTAGTTTAGGTGATGTAGTAGGTCTATGAGTGTTTTGTTTTGGCTTACGACCTTTCCTCCAGAAGGGACATTTCTAAGAATTTGGTTGAGATCTACTAGCATTATCATTTACATGTATGTTCACAACACAAATGGCATTCTCTCATTGATGTTGTGATGTTGAACCTTCCTATGTTGTTGGAGGTGACATATGGTGGAGGTGAGTATGAGAATATTGAGGACATGAGGCAAGATGAGAAGTGTGAGGTGGTGATCTCATATAAGATGTTGCAAGATAATAATATTTGGGAGAGTGGTAGTAGTGATTTGAAGTAGAGGAAGTAAAACTAGTTGGTGAAACAAGATGTTGAACATAATATCCATATGAGTTTGGTTGGTAGGAAGGATAGGGCTAGTTTGGTGGTGGCCTTCCCCATGACTGTGGTTGTTGCAACTACAGTTGATGCAAATGTTGAGGCTAGTAATAAGTCCCACTAGGATGGTATGGTTGGTTGTAGGACTATCTAAAATTACCTTGTGGAAAAGGAAATATCCTAGGCATGTGCTTCTATACAAACTTTGGATTTAATGCTCCTACCCAGTAATGGTGTAGATGCAACAAGACCAAGCAATGACCCTTCAGATGGTCATATATGTAGATATCACATCCATTGTCTTCATCTATGGTTGAGTCTATAGCCTCACTTCCTTCAACTATTTTTCTTGTTTGTTGAAAAGTGTTCCTAGTTATTTCTTGGTTATGCTTTCTCCATTTATTGTGATCACTTAATTCATTTTGTGCTACTCTCTCCTCTATGATAGCTACCTCTTTTTCCTTATCATAGATATGAATGCTTTTCTTTTAAAGAGTTGGGTCCTAGTTATTTTCCTCTACATTCTCCCATTTGCATAGCTCTCCTTCTTCTTTTTCCACATGCGTGATCAACTTTTAGATTTGATGAATATGTAGCTTGTATAATTGACTTGGGACATACATCCCAAGGATCTCCCTTATTTCATTACAAAGCCCATCGATGATGTGGAAAAGTTGCCTTTTCTCAGAGAAACCATGGCCTAGGAATCTATTCAGTAGAGAATAATATCTATCTAAGGCCATGTCTAAGGGTTCATGTTGTTCTTGTCTCCATCCCTGGATTTGTCTCCTTAGGTTGGACACCCTCGCATAGGTTTGGTATTTTTTGTTGAAGAGTTCCAACATTATGGACCACCATTAGATTGAATTTGCTTTCAATGATCTATACCACACTTCGGCTCTATCAATCAATTTCCTAGGAAAGAGCTTAAGTTTTTGCAATCCACTTTTAATGTTGTATGAGACACAGACATCATAGAAGGCTTGTAGATGATTTTTTGGATCTAAATCGTAGCCTCCTATAAATTTAGGGATATTGTTTATATCAAGCCTAGGTAAGAAAATATCCCTGTGATGCTTATGAGGTATCTTAATTGCCTTAATGATCTACATCAAGCTCTTAGTGGACAACATGGATTCATTGTCATCAAACATGTTGTGATGAAAATATCAATTTTTATTCATTTGATTGTGATGATCATGTATATGCTCATCATGATGTCTTCGATTTTGCCCTTGGGTCTAATTCCTATCTTTATCTTAACCTCGTAGTTAAGCTCTATCTCTACACCTACTTTCATATTCATCAGAACTGGACATTGAAGAGGAAGAGGAATATGAGGAACTAGGAGAATCGCCATGGCTCCTATAATTTTCCCCATGGTTGCTTGATTTATCTTGTCTAGGTTTAGAGGAGGTCCTAGGCCTTAAGGCCCTCTTTAATCTAGGACTTACTCCATCTCCTCTACAATTGTCTACACTAGTTGAATGTAGTCTTTGAGTGTAGTAAGGATCTAGATGAGCATATGAAACCCCTATTTGAGGTTGTTCATTCCAATTTTCTTTGGTGTAGATCCTGTCATTTCTTCTATGAGTTCTTTCATCATATGATGCATTATTGGTCCTACGTAAAGAAGATATGGTTTTTTTTTATAATGTGTGTGATTTAAAATATTAATGTTTTCTTAGATATAGATCATTAATACCTTCACAGCGATCATGTATAATATAACTAATCTAGATAACTAGCACCATCCCTGGCAATAGTTCCAATGATGAGAAGCAAGGTTCTCCTATGCCCAACCATATGAATCACAAGCGTTCCCGCACAATTTGGTCAAATTCCGTGGATGGGACTAGTTGTAGCATCTAGATTGCTATGCCTTGATCATTGTTCATTGTTTTCCCACTTGGACTAATGGGAGCTTTGTCATGTATGGTTTAGTCCAGAGTGAGTGACGAGTGTCAAGATACCCTTACACCCAACCATACAAATCACTAAGGCATTTACGTGTGATCTAGTCAACTTTTGTGGACCTATAGTTCTTTAGTATACTAGTTCTTCTAGGAAGTGAAATGGGTGTTGAGAATGTTCGTTGTCTTTCCAACTACACTTGTGAAGCTCAAGGGTATGATTTAAGTGTAATTAAGGTACATGATTTTTCTTATTTTATGTTTTATAATTTTGATCACTTACAACAAGAATGAAAGGTAAAGTAATTTAAGATCTAATTCATCTACTTCCTAGCTAGCTTAACACAAGTAGCCACCTCACTTTCCTAGACACATCCTAAACACATATAATGCGACTAGGCTATCAAACATTAAGCATTGCTAGGTTACCAAGTACTATATGTATGCTTAAAGTGGTCGTGCTTGTTTTCATTAACAACTAGAAATTAACTACTTAACTAAAATGCAGTAAAGTAAAGTGCATTACAAGAAACATTAATCTGTTCTTAGTGCTACAAAGACCATCAAAAGAGTTCATTTTTATTTCTGTCACATTGTTGTTCTCAAGTACATCAATGTTTGAACAAAGAACCATACACACTTAGATTGCTTCTGCGGGCACTCAAAAAATATTCTAACTCTGGAGAGAATAAACTACAAGAGCCTCACTACTCTGACTAGAAACTACAAAAACTCATGCCAGACTAGGAGCCCAAGTGCTATATTTATAGGCCAGCATATACCCCTTGACGTCATATACCCAATGTCGCATCTGGGCCCTGACGTTGGATACCCAACATCAGAGTAGATAAAAATAATGTGATTCATCATACCCCCATGATTGAATGAAAACTTGTCCTTGAGTGAAGAAGAGGAGGAACAAGTTTTTTACAAAATATTGGGTAGGTATGGGATTATTGAGTAACATACAAACTGACTCAAATGGAACAATAGACTCTGAGTACCCAAGTGTACATAGATACAACCTTTTACAAAATTGGGTGTTCATGATAAGAGAAGTGAACACCTTGGATAATACTGACATCCAACACCTCTTACTAGCTAAAGAATAAGAGAGAAGATCCAATGATCATGAGTGATCCTCATTATGTGGTACTGCCACATCATTCTTGGTGCAAATAGTCCTACTTCCAGTGCATGCTTCCAACTATAATCACAACAGAATCATGAATTAGTATGCAATGTGTAACACATAGTTGTTAAATTCCTTGTCTCGTATGGTAGATTGATTTATTTAGAAATGTTAGTGAGAAGGCTAAAAAATAGGGTAAAATAGATAAGCAGTCAATTACATTTGAAAAAGTTCAACACAAGGAAACACTTGAAGAGGGTGTAAGAATTTACAACAATAAAAAGGAAAGTTCACTAAAAAATGTTGTGAAGATGTGCACAATTGGATGTCATTGATGGGGAAAACAAAAAGAATTTGATTGTAAGAGTATCTAAGGGTAAAAAAATTAACTAACTCAACTAAAAGATATGCAAGTGGATCCTCCCCAAAGTAGGCATAGGCATTATGCCCTTGCATAACTTTAAATCGAAGAGTTCGTGGGCTCCATGGATGATTAATGATTATAGAAGGTTAAGTACAAAAACTCGGAAGAAACTAACTAAGAATTCCAACACATCAAACCAAGACATTGAACCATAACATGAATCCAGTACTGAGGTGAGATGTGGAAAGCATAGATGGATGAAAGAGAGTGGAATGGAGTTCCTGATTAAGGTCACATGAAGTCCCTTGTGGATTTTGTGGTTAAATGACTTGATAGGGTTCATCCTTAGTCCAAACTCAAAACCAACCATGTTCAATGACTTTGCATCATCATTCTAAGACTAGTCCCTCCCCTGAGACATATGAGTTCTCCCACAAAACAACCACTATTCCTTATTAGAGAAAAAAAAGTAGGAAGTGAAGAAGGACCTTAGTTAGAAGGGGATAGTCCCATAACCAGTGCTTGTAGCCTGTTTATTTTGTCTAAGCAATGTGCCTTGAATTTTCATCATTTTTTTTTTTTGAAATGGAAACCACACCATGCAAAGATGTATGCATTTATTTTATCTAAGGGGTGTGCTTTGAATTCCCATCATTTTCATTTTTCTGATGAGAATCACACCATGCAAAGACATATGCATTTATTTTATCTAAGGGATGTGCTTTGAATTCCCATCATTTTTTTTATGAGAATCACACCATGCAAAGATGTATTCAACTTCCTTTTATTGGTTGACATAGAATGGTATGAAATGCATGAAAACACACATGCACCCAGGTAAATAGAAAGGCATAAAGAATACAAAATCTCCTTGAAATCACACCTTGTTCAAACCTTTGAATCCTTCCCAATTCTAGAAACTACGAAAGTCACAAGTTTGTTAAAGTTCAATTAATGAAAAAGGGATTGCACAATTCTAGAACAAGGAAAACCATAGAGTTTGTGGATGCGTGGATGTTGTGGACTCACTGCCTATTGTATGAAAAAGAAACCATGTCCTAATTATGCATAACAAAATTCAAAGCCAAAAACTAGACACCAATAATCAAATAACAAAATTGTACATACCACCAACAAGCAATGCATTACCATTGTACCTGGCACTTATTAACAAAAAGTTAGAAAATCACACCAAAATAAAATAAAAGAAAATATAAAATAAAGTGTAAAATATTTAATAAACAGCAAATGTACTAAAGGTGGTGTAAAAAAAATTACAAAACAAGAAGATGTAAAATAAAAAATGTGTAAAACAAAAAGTTGTAAAACAAAAAATGTGTTAAAACAAAAAATTGAAAAACTGAGCCGCTTATATGGTTAGCATAGATGGCCATCTCCCCCATGATAAGTGGAAAGGAGGAGATCTAAAATATGGAGTGTGGTTGTCCATCTAATGCGGCTCTTGTTGTATTAGTTGGCTTATGCTATGGAAAGGATTGATTTTTTGGATGTTGACCAGCTATTTCTTGTTTGGGCTCTTAGGTTTGTAGATCATCATAGCTCTAGAAGGAAAAGTTTCATACATGATATAAGGTCCTTCCCACAATGTTTAGAGATTAGTTCGTTGAGGTACGTGTGTGGGGTTCTATTAGAGAACCTTATCTCTTGGTTGAAATTTGAATTTTCTAATTTTAAGGCCATGATGCTTTTTGTTGTAGGCCTTGAACAACTTGTTAGATGATAGGGCTACCAATATGTTTTTGTGTAGTAGGTTGAGATTCATTAGTATTTCTTTTTATGCTAGACCCAAGTTAAGGTTAAGGTCACAGGCTGTTGAAAGTGTGTAGAGCTCAGATTGAATAGAAAGTATTGGTAATTTTCCATACACAAGCTCATAGGGAGAGTAGACTAAAGGAAGTTTCCATGTTGAGCGGTAGGCCCAAAGGGCATCATTGAGTTTTGTGCTCTAGTCTTTTCTATATTTGCTAACATTTCTTGTCATAATCCTTGTGATATCCCTATTGGTAACTTCAACTTGACCATTAGCTTGGGGGTGGTAGGATTTTATGAATTTTTGTTCAACCCCCAAGCGTTGCATGAGCTTTCGAAAAGTAGTGCTTGTAAAGTGAGTTTCATTATAAGAAATTAATGCACGTGGTATACCAAACCTATTTACAATATTTGTTTGTACAAAATGAGCAGCAATAAAAGATGTATAGTCAATGACTACTACTACTTCTATCCATTTTGTACACTAGTCAACAATGACTATGATGTATGCCTTTTCATTTAACATAGGCATGATGGCACCCATGAAATCAATGCCCCAAATGTTAAAGGGTTCTAATGGCTGAATCCATTGTTTAGGTTCCTTCATTTGAGTAGTCATTCCATCATCTCGTTGGCATCATTCACAAGAGTAGATGTAATGGTGGGCATCCCTAAAGATTATTGGCCAATAGTACCCTACCATCAAGATTTTAATGGTAGTGCATCTCATAGCATAGTGTCCTCCACAATGACCTTCATGAGCATCTTAGTGAATGCATAGTTGATCAACATTAGGGATACAACAATGAACCAATCCATTGGTGCACACCTTGTAGAGATGTTTGTTGATCTCCATGAAGTGTTTTACCTAGTCAAGAAACTATTATTTCTTCTAGTGATCTAACCCTTGTGGCATCTCCTGAGTAAGAAGATAGGTGAGAATGCCATCATACCATTCAGGCTTATTGGGAAATTGTCCAATTATAGTCCAGCAAAGAGGAGTTCATCAGGAAACATATCAGATAGTAGACTTTTTTCCTCTTTGTTGTTCCATCACAATCAAGATAAGTGATCAGGGACCACATTCTTAGTGCCCTTTCTATCTACCATCATAACATAGAATTCCTACAAGATCACCAACCACTGTATGACACGGGGGCTCACCGTTGGCTTATTCATCAAGAAGTGGATGACACTGTGGTCTATGTGCATGAACACCTTGTATCCAAGTACATAATGCCTAAATTTTTCTAGAGCAAACACCAGTGTCATCAACTCTTTCTCTATAGTGGTGTAGTTTAGTTGTGCACCTATAATGCTTTAGCTAGTGCAATGGATGTAGTATGGATGTTTCTTGTTATCTAACTATGTAAGCATAGCTCCCAAGGCATAATTTGATGCATCTATCATGATATGAAGTGGTCTAGACCAATCAGGTGCTTATATGATTGGAATTTTTATAAGTTTCTTTTTTACTTTTTGGAATGATTTTTCACATTCTACGATCCAAACAAAGGGAGCATCTTTCTTTATTAGCTCCACCAATAGTTTTTCATTCTTAGAGAAATTCTCTATGAATCACCAATAGTAGCCAATATGTCCAAGGAATGATCGAACATCTTTGATAGTTTCTAGTTGGTAGGTTATTCCTTGGATTATCCTTATTTTCTCAAGGTCTACCTTAATTCCTGCTTATGATATTTTGTGCCCCAATACAATGCCCTCCTAGACCATTAAGTGAATTTTTTCTAATTGATCCACAAGTTGGTTTTAACACATCATTTTAACACTTGCTCAATGTGGTCTAAGGCTTGCTTAAATGTAGCTCCATAAGTGGAGAAGTCATTCATGAAGACTTCCATACCACTTTTGATTTGCTATTGAAAAATGCTCAAAACCAAGTGTTAGAATGTAGCAGGAGCATTGCATAAACCAATCGGCATCTTGTAATATGCAAAAGTCCCACAGGGACTCATGAATATTGTCTTCACTTGGTCCTCTAGTACAATTTGAATTTGGTTATATCCACTATAACCATCTAGAAAACTATAGTAGCAATGTCTAGATATTGGTTCTTGCACCTAATCAACAAATGATAATGAAAAATGATCCTTGAATGTTGCCATATTTAGTAGTTGAAATTTGATACAGACCCACCACTTGTCACCTTTCTTTGGCATAATTACAAGTGGACTAACCCACTCACTATCCTCAATGAGATAAATGAATCCCATCTTGAGGAGTTGTTTGATTTCCTCCTTAATGATCTGTTTCAGTTTTGGGTTTAATCACCTCTATGGCTATCCTTTTGGATTCATGGCTAGATTAGTGTAGATGTGATGCTAGCATATCCTAGGATCAATTCCTGTGAGTTTCGCATATGATCAAGCAAAAGTTCCTAACTATTTTCAACTACCTCCAACATCATCTTATTCTGCTCTGGAGTAAGATTTGCATTGATTATGACTAGCTTTCTATTTTTTAGAAACACATATTCCATTACGGTCGATAGCATTTTCAATTTAAGGGGCTCTTACTTGAAATTTTCATAAATTCCCAACTCTCCCCAGTGAGTATCATTATTTGCATCATCAAAGAGTTAGTGATGAACTTGCTTGAGTTCATCTATGCCTATGACATATGCACATGTCAGGCTCTCAGTTGGTTCTATGCAAAGTATGTTGCTCTTAGAATCAACGATCAGCCACTAGGTACCCTCTTGTTTTGTGGTTGCTACATACAAACACCTTTGAAATTTTGCTTCCAGTGCACACTGCTTGCATGCAAAGATAGATTCTTGCATTATAGCCTAGATTTTTTTCACAAAATTGCACGTTGTATTATTGTACATGATGCATGAGACTTTCTTCTTTTCTATATTTCTGAATGCACTTTCTTTGGATATTTCTAGGAAAATATCTCTAATACCCTTTTTGGCATCAATGGTGTTCAACTATGCCCTTCCCATGATGATTGGAAAATCACCTTTGCAGTTATCCACTTTGATCACTAGGAAATTAGTAGGATATGACCACCCATGGAAAGTGGTCATAGTGTCTTCTACTAGTCCCAATGAAACAGTGATGGACTAGTCTACCAATTCTAATCTTATGTTGCTCTTCTTGAGAGGACGTAGGTTCCATGTAGTGTACATCTCATGAGAAATTAAATTGACACTAGAAACTGAATTGAGAAGAGCCTTGCACAATTCATTCCCAGCAATATGTAAATAAATCAAAGGACTTCGAAGGTCGGCTAATTTCCTAGGAAGGTTTTTAGTAGGGATCCAATCAGATACAGTATGAGTAAGCATGATGATATGCATCCTAGGTAGATTTTGGTCTGAAGGGGACTCGAAGGTGTTTGATATAGAGGAAGATGAAGGAACAGGGCTTTCAACCACGGGTGTAATCAAGGGCTTAAGTGCACTATAGGATCAAAAGAAAGGTCTTTTCTATGATCAAGTAATTGACCCATCTGATTGATGAATCAGCTGTAGATTAATGGACCTCGTAGCATTGCATTGTTGCAGTTGAGCTAATAGTTCATCCTACATAGGTGGAGCAGGTGGTAGCTATGTAGGTAGAGGAGGAACATGTGTAGGGACAAGAGGAGGATAAGGGTAAGAGGTGGTATCCCTTCTTTCATGTGGAGAATGAATTTGATAATAATTAGAAGGGTTGTAGTAAGATTAGAAAGTAGAAACATGATTGGAGAAGTCACATGGAGATAGTGGTTGCTGAATGTAGTAACCATATGGATTAGGCTGTCGATAAGGTTATTGCTACCTTGGTGGTGTAAGCACCCATGATTATGGTTGCTACCACTATTGATACTACTCATATAGATGTGGTGGAGCTCCACTTGGATAATATAGTTGTTGCTAGTGGAACTAGCTAAAATTGCCTTGAGGATAAGGTAATCTTTTAGATATTTTCTTTTATGTTAATTGTGGATTCAAATCATACACCCCATACTCCTATAAGTGTGACACAATGGGGCAACATCCCTTAGAATGTACATATTGGTAGATCTCACATTCACCATCATCAGTGGATTCACTTTTCTCAATCTCTTCTATCGTAGCAATCTTACCCTTACCTTTGTGATAGGCATGTACAACTTCCTTGTGCCTCCTACACTCATGATCACTACCTTGTTCTTTGGACTCTTCAATAACTTTTTGAACAACTTGGAATCTACTATCCATGGATCTGCATATCTAATCAACCTTGGCCATAATTTTAGATTGAAATTTTTGGAGTGGTAAGGTTTTCCTATTCATCACCTCATCAAATGTAGATTCATCCTCACTTTTACAAAATTGAACCTCCCTCTTACAAATGGAAGAATCACGGTTATACTCTCCTGCACTCTCTCTTTTTCTTATTTTACCCTCGTCTTTAGCTATCTACTTGATTAATCTTTGTATCTGATAGGCACTTAATTTTGATAGTTACCTCTAGGCATAGACACCAAGGGTTCTCCTTATTTCTAATACAATGTGGTAAATTTTATTCAATTGATAATAACCATGGATAGGACATTTGTGCATTAAGGAATAGTATCAGTCGATGGTAGCATCCAAGGGTTCATGTGTTCCTTATTTCCATCCTTGGATTTGATTTCTTAAGTTGGACACTCTAGAGTATGTTTGATATTTATCATTAAACAATTCAAGCATGGTACTCCATCATTTGATAGATTCCAACTCTAAGGACCGGTACCAATTCTTTACTTCTTTGATGAGTCTCCTTGGGAAAAACTTATGTTTGTTTCACTCATTTTCTATATTATGTAAGGCACATGCATCTTGAAAATCTTAGAGATGGTTCTACAGATCAGAGTTATATCCCCCTTCAAATTGAGGAATATTATTCATGCTTAACCTTTTGATCTAATGATCCTTCACATGCCTTGTTAGAATTCATACTACATCTACAATACTAAGCATACTTTAGGTAGTAAGCTAAGGCTCATTGAGTCCTTAATCATGATGCCTACGATGCTCTCTACTACCCTTTTGTTCATGGATATGTGCCTCTCTTGAATGTCCATGCCCTTGATCTTGCCTTTCCTAATGGTTCTTTTGATCATTTTGGTCCCATTAGTCATTTTGGTCACCTCCACCATAGTCTCGCCTTCTATGGTCATGGTGAGAGCTAGAAGAAGAAGATGATGACAATGAAGGGAAAGAAGAAGGAGGACTAGCACCATCACGGTGCCTACTACCACCTCTTTGGTGATCATGACCATGATCATGATCTTGTTTCTTGTCTACATCCATGCCTTAACTTGCCCCTCCAGATCCTTCTTTTTCATTGGATCCATTCTTACCAGAACTAGGATTGTAAATTGTGGACTGTAGTTCTAGTTTTGACCTCCTTCATTGAAGTTAAAGAGAGGAACTTCACTGAATGGGAAACCTCCAAAGAAGGGTTCCCCACCATATTTTTGGTACAACAAGAATGGAGAATAATTAAGTTCATTTTCCTTTGCAAATTCATAGTGTTGTTCTAGTTGTCGATCCTATAGATGTTGTGCTTCAATGGGATGATAATCCCTAGCATTATTATATTGCACAACCTATTCAACATGAAATTCCTGGAGACCCCATCATATAAGCATTTGTTTAAGCATTGCAGAAATAGATCGATCAAGTGGCAACACAATGTTGCACTCCATGTCATGCCACTGCAACTCTTCATCCTAATGTAGGATGAAGGTGAAATTTGGTACATATTCATCAGGAAGAGCATGTACAATTCGATATTTTTAAGGCATTGGCTAATAAGCTTTATCAAACTTGGGTGAAGAACACTCCTATGAGAAGAAGACATTTTATGTTAGAAAAATAAAGTTCACAATGTGCTTCTAAATACTATTGTAGTAATCTTAAGATGTGATACAACTCTAAGGTTTATTCCAATTATTTAAATAATTTCACTAGGCCCTAGATAGTGCACAAAACAACCAAAAAGTCCCTGGCAATAGTCTCAATGATGAGCGGTGAGGTACTCCTATGCCCAACCATACAAATCACTAAGGTTTTTACGCAAGATCCGATCAAATTTCTTGGACCTATAGTTCTCAAGTAGACTAGTTCTTCTAAGAAGTGAAATGGGTGTTGCGAACATTTGTTGTCTTTCCAACTACACTTTTGAAGCTCAAGGATGTGGTTTAAGTGTAATTGAGGTACATGATTTTTCTTATTTTATGTTTTATAATTTTGATCACCTACAACAAGAATGAAAGGTAAAGTAATTTAATATCTAATTTATCTACTACCTAGTTAGCTTAAAATAAGTAACCACCCAACTTTCTTGGACATATCCTAAACACATATAGTGCTACTAGGCTACCAACTATTAAGCATTGTTGGGTTACCAAATATTATATGTATGCTTGAAGTGGTTGTGCTTGTGTTCATTAACAACTAGAAATTAATTACTTAATTGAAATAGAGTAAAGTGCATGAAAGTAAAGTTCATTAAAAGAAACATTAATCTATTTTCAATGCTATAAGGATTCTCAAAAGAGTTTTTTTTATTCTCATCACACTATTGCGGTCAAGTACATCAGTGTTTGAACAAAGAACCATACACACTTAGATTCCTTCTATGGGCACTCAAAAAATATTCTAACTCTAGAGAGAATAAAATACAAGAGCTTTGTTACTCTAACTAGAAACTGCAAAAACTCACACTAAATCAAGAGCCCAAATGCTATATTTATAGGCTAGTGTATGCCCCCTAACATCAGATACCTAACATTGCATTTGGGCCTCGATGTCAAAGTAAATAAAAATAATGTGATTCATTAGTGAGGCATATGATTTTTATTATTTTATATTTTATAGTTCTATGATTAACAATAGGTTAAAACTTAATTTATAATCAATTCAACTAATCTAATTACTAATTAATAATTAACTACCCTAACATAAGTATCCAATCCCACTTCCTGTGCACATCCTGAACATATATAACGTTGTTGGGTTACCAAACATAAGCATTGCTAGGATTACCAAGAGTCATATGCATGCTCAAAGCAATCATACTTATGTGCTTAATTAATTAACATGCATGAAAATGTAAACATTAACTAAGTACATAAAAAGTAAATTGCATGGAAAGTTCATCTAATCTAAGTCAAAGTGCTACAATGAATAAGAATCAATCTTAATCTTATTACTGCTCGTGGAATATGTCTAGGTACATTGCCAATCGAATAAGACTTTGTACAACTAACTCAGATCCACTCTGTGGGCACTTACTAACTGTTCTCTATGATTACAAAATAAAAATGCAAGAATTTGGCTACTCCATTGACAAAACTATGAAAAATTATGCAAAACTCTTTCCAAATTATGAGTCAAAGTGCTATATTTATAGGTTGGCGTATACTCCACAATATCATATATCTGACATTGCACCCTCCAACATCAGATACCCGATGTCAAGGCCTTGTTATTGAAGCCTTGTTATTAGAGCCTTGTTATTGGAGCCTTGTTATTGAAGCCAACCAAAAATTTGACTTTTTATTAGATAACCCAACCAACTAATGTTTCATTAGAATCAATTTCGTGCAACTCAAAAAAAATATAAGATATACCTTACTTGATTATTCCAAAAAAAATTTGATCATAACACAAATTAAAAACAATTTTGGAATTCTCAAATCATATACTTATAAATTCTCTAGCAAGCAAAGAGATGGAAACTTACCTTCACTTACCTTGCTTGCAAGTGAGAAGAGAAGATTAATGGAGTTTGAGATAAGGTCCTCTATCATGAAGTAACTCCTCATCTTTAGGTTTTTTTTTTATTTTCATTGACATGATGACACTATTTGTTCATGTTCCTTAAGAAAGAATCCTTGATCACTTCTTATGTCATCTATCTCTTTGAGAGAATCTTTAATTCTCACTTCTCTTCATTTTTAGCTACTACTACCTGCACAATTTTCTTACTAAAGCCTTTTTGATAAGACCTAGCATCCATCTTGTTTTGATCATGATGAGAATAGTTAAAGGTTTGTTGACCAGCATAATTTTTACACATAAATAAAGTATTCTCCTCATGAATAATATTATCAAACATGACTATGCTTGATCTTGAACTTGCATCCTCATGTGTGACATTCTCCAAATTCATTGGCTAGTTTTCAAAAATCTTTTCTTCTTGAACCTCTCTGTAATCCTTATTTAAATAGGTTAGTCGATGAATCTTAGCTTTTATGTCTGAGATCTCTCTTTTCATTTCAATGTGAATACCATCTAATTAGAAGTTAAAAAAAAATTCTTTGCCTTCCTAAGCAAATAATGTAAAACAAGAATTTCTTCCCTATGTTCACTATACCTTTCATCATACTTACCACCTTGTATAGCCATGTGTGAAGAATTTTCACTTGTAAGTGCCATGCATATGAGACAAGAATCTTTGATAGAATTTCCTACTTCTTCTTCACTTTGCTCACCATCATTCCAACTTATATAAAAGTTTGTCTTCTTTAATTCCTCATCATTGGGTCTATTCTTTGGCTCTAGCCTACTATCACTAGGACATTCAAAGGTCATATGGCCTATTCCTCCACAAATCCAACATTCTATAGAAGAGAAATCTAAATTAGAATTCAAAAACTTTTTACCTCTTTCTCTACCTTTGAATAGATTGAATCTTTGCTAATATGTCCCTTTGTTTTGTCTTGTTATCAATCATTGTAGCTATTTTTAGAGAAAGCAATCTTATCTTCACTACCCTCATCATGCTCATTGAGTTCCTTCTCCTTGGTTGCAATCTTTAGGGTAAGGGGTCTTTCTTGGATGGCTCCTTCACTTATAAGATTCATTTCATAGGCAATGAGAGAACTTTGAAGTTCTTTGAATTTTAGAGTTGAGAAATCTCTGATTTCTTTCATAGTCATAACCTTTGATCGAAATTCTAATTAAAGAGTTCTAATCATCTTGATGATGACATCACCCTTAGGTAAATCTTTATTGGTACTTCTAATAGCTACAACAATATCAGTAATCTTTTAATATTTTTTACCTTCTCTCATTTTAAGCTTATCATATTTGCTTTGCAAAATTAATAATTTAGATTGTTTGATAATCGAGGTTCCTTCATAAGTAGCTTCTAAAGTTCATTAAATTTCTTTGGACATTTTACATCTTGCTACTCTATTAAATTCAAATTTATTCAAAGAAAAATATAAACAATTTCTTGCTTTTGAATCAAACATGAACTTATCTTTCTCCTCTTCTGTCCATTTGTTGTGAGGCTTGATGATGCTGGTGGAGCTATCGACAAGTGGAGTGTAGCCTTCAAGGATGGACTCCCATACTTCAAACTCCATGGATTTAAAGAATCCTTGCATTCTAAATTTCCAATAGGTGAAGTTGAATCTATCAAGCACAGATGGCTTTGTATAAGATGTCCCCTCCATTGTTCACTCTCTAAAGTTGATGATGAAGAAGAGTACCAAGCTCTAATACCACTTGAGAATCATTGAAATTAGAAGGGAGGGGATGAATAAGTTTCCCAAATTAAAATACTTTGAGATAAAGTACACACACCAAATTTAACATGGTTCCCCAACTTGGGTAGTCAATACTCAGAGGACAGTTCACAAGCATACCTCCAGACTTTGTTGCTCTCAAATGTGATTTGATGGATACCATAACTTGTACAAGCTCTAAGCTCTACTCCAAAGTGATTTGACACTACGAATCCACTCAACCCTACAAGGTTTCAAAAATCTTAAAATGTGATTTCTAGAATCTCACAACCTTTACAACTTGAGCTTCGCTCTGGAGTGTTGTGACTCTACACCAACACTCAATCTCATAGCATCCCATAAATCTCAAGCAAGATGCCTTCCTAAAAGAAGCACATCAACCTCACAGGGTAACAAGAGAGAACAACAATCACAAGGTAAGAATGCAATGAAGTTTGTTGATCCTTGCACTTTGAGACACAAATCACTTTGACTAACTACAATAGACAAATGATTGTATAATGAGGAACAACAATGACTACTATTGATAGTACAAAAGCTTTTCACTTTTCCCAATGAAAATGAAGTCTTCTTATTGCCAATATGTTTCCAAAATTACCTCAAAATTCATGCAATGGCTAACTAATGGTCACTAGAGATGTCTTTCCTGAGATTGAGGCATCTTCCTGTAACTAACCTTCATTCTAGAAAGACATCTTTTTAAGACAAAGATGTCTTTCTAGATTTGACCTTCATTCTACAAAGATGTCTTCTTCACATGAAAGATGTCTTCTATTTTGCAAAGACATCTTCTCTTGTGCTACCTTCAATTCTATCAAGATGTCTTCTATTTCTTGGAGACATCTTTCTTCAACTCCCTTAGCCCTTTGAAATCTTCATTCCTTGTCCATGTTCTTGAACTTCCGCAAGCCTTTTTATCTAAATCCAAGTTCTTGTTTCTTGTCCTACAAACACAAAAACCACACAAAAATCCTTGTTCTCTATCTTTCTTAACATTTTGACATACCAAAAGGTCAAAAAATCATGAGTCCACAACAACCATAGAGAATGAGCATTACTCCAAAAAGAGAAGAAAGGAGAAGAAGAAAGTAGTTTTTAGAGATTATTGAGGATGAATTTTGGGCTTTAGTTAGAGAAATGCCTTCATGCATGGGTAACATGTCTTTCTAGTCCCATAATTAGTGCTTGTATCCCAAGAGTTCATTCAAAAGATGTGTTATTCCCATTCTTTTTTTTTTAGTTGAATGAAAACCACACATTACAAATACATGCTTCCTTTTACAATCTATAGGAAGAATGATGATACATTCCATGAGGAGTCATAGGCCTCAAGAAGAAAGTGAAGAATAGAACCCAACAAATCTCCTTGAGGTCATACCCTTTTCCATTCCCACTTGGTCTTTTAGTGATCATTATTTAATTTTAGTTGCAAGTAAGAAGAACCATATTACTTCCATCATAAAGACCTCTTACCTATAGAATTGGAGGAATGGATGATGTGGTCTCACTACTTCACACAATTATTTATCCAATCATCTTGATAACATAGAACAAGGATCCAACACATAACGTTGACTTCTGCATCATGATTGGCAACATCATTATTAATAATAACATAGTAGACATCCATAACACATAAAGGAAATGACTCAAGAAAAGAGAAAACTATAAAGAAAAGAAAAATAATAAGAAATAAAAAACATAATAATTATTGGAAAATTTTGAATACATAGAAAAATGATAAAAGAAACTGTAAAATAAAAGGTGAAAATGCACTTATTAGTTCTTGATTCAAGATCAGGCATCTCCCCCATTACTAAATTCATGGGCGAGTATTTAGAAAATTGACTGCATATTCCCTTGGTTATGCACCATAAGTTTTCCATTTATCATCATTAGTGACTTAAGTTTTTGCTTGTTAGCATATTTAACATTGATGATAATTAGGTTTCAATCATTTGGAATCATATATTCACCTAGACTAGAAGGTATTTTCTTTTTAGAGGGTTTAGATATGTTTCATTTTTTATTTTCTATTTTAGTTCTTAGGTCTTCTTATTTAGCATCTTCTTTTGATATATAGTCAAAGTGTAAGATGTCTTTCTCTAAGTTCTCTATTGGGTTCATTTTCCTAGGACTAGAACTAATAAGTAGGTTGGATGTTTCTATATAGCTTTTGAATGATTTGGTATTCTCATTCTCAAGCCACTGGATGTCTTTTGGTTTAGTGGCTATTATGTAGACTTAGTTTTGCACACATACTTATTCCTCAAGTTTGTTGTGGGTTGGTATAGAGATCATGTTAATACTTTGAAATTTTGGCCGACAACCACATCCTTTATCATTATTAGTAATGCATAGAATTTTTTGTCTCTCCACAATGTAGGCTCATTTTTATGTTTTATGTTAGATTGATAATGATTATTGGCTTTTTCATAGGATTAGAAGACATTGTTTTTGTAAAGAAGGATGTTGCACCAAATTGGCCTTATACTAGTCTTGGGGAGCTAGTAGGTCTACCAGTTTTATTCACCTATGTTGGAACTATGCTAAAGAAAGGATGTTTCTGAGACTTATTCTCAAGTCTATTAACATTATCATTCACTTGTATGTTCATGATGTAAGTGGCATTCTTCTATTAATGTTGTGGTGCCTATCCTTTTTGCATTGTTGGTGGTGACATATGTTGGAGGGAAGTATGAGAGTATTGAGGATGTGACAAATGATGAAAGGCATGGGATGGTGATCCCATAGGAGATGTTATGAGTTAATGGTATTCAAGAGAGTAGTAGTAATGAGTTGAGTCATGGGAAGTAGAACCATTAGAAGAAATCAATTGTTGAACATAATATCCATAAGGATCCGGCTAGCGATAAGGGTATTGCTAGTTTGTTGATAGCATTTATCATGACTATGGGATTTTCCATTGTGGTTTATAGTAGTCTTGAGGTTGATAAGAAGTCCCACAAAGATAATAATACTATTGGTTGTAGGACATTTATATTTACCTTGTGGGTAAGACAATCTCTTAGGCATTTGCTTTTCTATGTAACATAATTGGGAAATAACCCTTTGGATGTTCACATTGATATATGTTACATCCATCCTTCTCCTCTATATTTGAGTCTATAACCTCTTCTAGTACAACTATTTTCCCTTTTTGCCGATAAGTATCCTTACTTGTTTTCTTGTTCTTTTTTATTTTCTTATTTTGATCACTTGACCCTATTAGCTTAACCTTCTCCCCTATGATTTTCAAGTTGGTTGTAACTTTTTCATTCATCAACTCCCACATCTTATGTACCCTTGCTTCAATATTAGTGTTATACTTTTGTATTGATAAGGTTTTGTGCGAAATTAACTTATCAAAAGCTACCTCTTTTTCTTGATCATAAATATGGGCCTCCTTCTTGTGAGGAGTTGGGTCCTAGTTATATTTCTTTAAATTCTTCCTTTTGCATAGATTTCCTTCTTCTTTTGCCACATATTTAATTAAGCTTTGTATTTGATGGGCACTCAATTATGTTAATCTTCCTTAGGCATAGATTCCAAGGGTATCCCTCGTTTTATGACAAAACCCATATATAATGTGATAAAGCTACTCTTTTTGATAAAATACATAACCTGGGTACTTATGTAGTAGAGAATAATATTTTTCCAAGGCTACATCAAGGGATTCATAATTTTCCTACTTCCATCCTTGGATACATTTTCTTAGATTAGACACTCTTGAATAGGTTTGGTAATTTTTTATTGAATATCTCAAGCATTATGAAGCACTAGTGGATTGAATCTAGTTCCAATGATCTATATCACCATTTAGCTTCTTCTATTAGTATCCTAGGAATAAACTTAATCTTTTGTCACTTACTTTTAGTACTTTGCAAGGCACAGGCATCATGCAAGGTTTGTATATGATGTGGATTAGAATTATAGCCTTCCTCAAATCTAGGAATGTTATTCATATCAAGTCATTTGATACAACTTTCCCTTTGATACCTATGGGGTATTCTAACCACCTCCGTCATCTCTATCATGCTTCTAGTAGCTAACAAGGATTCACCATCATTAAATGTGTCATGGTCATAATCTCTATTTCTATTTATTTGATAGTGATAGTCTTTTCTATGCTCCCTTTAATACCTTGTATCTTATCTTTGACCTCTATTTCCATCTTCATCTCAACCTCTTAGCAAGTCTTCATCTTCATACCTATGTTCATTTTCATCAAAACTAGATGTTGAAGATGAAGAGAAAGATGGTAAATTGGGAGAATCGCCATGTCTTCTATATCTTTCCCTATGGTTCCTTAACTCATCTCTTATAGGTTTGGAGGAGGTCCTAGGCCTTAAGGTCCTCCTTGTTCTAGGACTTATTCCATCCCCTCTAGGATTTTCCCCAATAGTTGCACATAGTCTTTGCTAGTAACGGTTAGGATGGGCATATAAGACTCCTACTTGTAGTGGTTCACTCCAATTCTCTTCAATACAAAGCCTATCATTACTCCTGCTAGTGTTCTCATTGTGTAATAGACTATAGGCCCTATGTGAAGAAGACATGTTCTTATTTGATAATGTATGTGACTTAAAATATTACTATTTTCAAAAAGATAAATCGTTAGCTTTAACAATGATCATTTATAATATAACTAATCTAGATTACTAGCACCATCCCCAGCTACAGTGTTAATGATAAGTAGTGGGTATCCCCTACGCTTAACCATATAAATCACAAGTGTTCATGTGCAATCTAGTTGAATTTTATGGATGGAACTAGTGTGGTATCTAGATTGTTAAGCATTTATCATAGGTCATTGTCTTCTCATTTGAACTAGTGGTAGCTTTATCATGTATGGTTTAGTCCAAAGTGAGGCATATGATTATTGATGTTGTTGTGGCCTTAAAATAAATAAATAATAACATAGAAATTAAATACTTAATCTAATTAATAATAAAATTACATCTAGAACTATCCTAAGGGTGATGAGTGTCCATTCCCAACTTACCATACACATCCTAAACTCACATACCTACTTCTAGGATGTTATGCTACTAGGCGAACCAAGCAATAACACTACTTGGATTACTAAGTGAATGTGTGTTTACGCTTGAAACTAGTTGTGCTAATACCACCAATTGATTAATGTGTGATGAGACGCGACATGCACTGTGCCACGATATCGCGGCCGCGACGATATTGCATCTTTCCCTGCGATATCGCGTACGTGATATCGCTGTCCGCCGCCATATCTATAAATAAGAGGCGGCACTCCCCTCATTTTCCAATCCAAGCTAGAAGTAGCGAAGCTCTGGCAGTTTGATCCCTCCAGAGTTAGAATTTTTCCCATGTGCCCACAGTAGGAGTCCTAGAGTGAACGGCTCTTTATTTGAGCAACTTTGTAACCTAAACACAAGTTGTGTACGGAAATAAAGATGAACTTGATTGAATAAGCCTTGTAGTACATGGTTTTAATTATTGTTGTTATTTATTGCTTTCCTAGTGCGTACGAGTACAACTTGATTACGAGCATCTACGAATGTGTACGGCTAATCAAGGAATCGGCTACTCATCACAATGCGTGAGTACAACTTAACTACGAGCATTGGCTGCTTGGTAACCCAATAGCATATTCTAGGATCTGCGCTTGGTAATCCCAGTAGTAGTCCAATGTGTACGACTAGTTAAGGAATCGGCTGCTCATCGCTAGGCTAGAACGTGTGATAAGTACGACTTGGCTACGAGCATCCACGGGTGTGTACGGCTAGCCAAGGAATCGGCTGCTTATCACACTTAGGCTAAATAGGTGCCTCAGTACGATCACTTCGAGCACTTGCGTTATGTGTGGTGATCCCAGTAACAATTAGCGTTTGGTAGCCACAGTTGCATAGTTCAGGGTGTGTCCGGTAAGTGGGAACGGATGCTGACGCTAGTTAATTTAGACTTAGGATATTAGTTAGAGTTAGTTAGTTTCTCAACCCTTTCCCTCATAGCTTAGGAGATAAACTAAAAAACACCAAAAAAAATCACATACCTCAGACTTGCTTAACCATACACCGTGACACCTACAAGCAAGCCTGGGAAGACAACAAACGATTAACCCCAAGTGTTTCTTGTGGCGTTAAGGCATTTAGTCTGTGGAGTTCAACTGGATCGCGCGTGCACGCCCGTATTCGTATGGTTGAGTGTAGGGGTACCTCGCCACTCATCATTGGCACCGTTGCCAGGGACTAAGTGTTTATTTACACCAATTGAACATAGGGATATCACTCACATCGTTGTGAGCGTCAACGAACCTTCGGGTTAATCAGTTAATTAAGAACATAAATAACGGTAAAACAGCACACCATAAGAAATGGCTTCTTCTCACGAAATTAACTCACCTAAGGGCAACACAGGAGACGGTCAGCCTCATCCGCATAACCTAGATTAGCCAGGTCCTAAACAATCCAAGGTCACATATACTCATCCTGATGAGTATGTCCCTGACTTCACTTTTATTCTCCATCAAGATGAACAACTGCGATGGAGGGATCTACAAGGTAACATCGTGTTACCCCCAGATAGATCTGCCTCTAACATGCTTTTTCATGCCTTAGCGCAAATTGGCATGCAAGAACTACTTGTGGAATATGTTCTAGATGATTATGACATAAGGGATTATCGTCCCACAGATGCCCAACGTATTCGGGACGCAAGGCAGGAGAGCCAACATTCACTGTTGAAGGGCAAGGTTCCCCATGTCATTAGTGAAATAGGAGATGAGGAACCCCTCATAATGGGTCTCTTAGCAAATGATGTTCCTCCTCCTCACTCTGGTGAAGAGGTTAAACATCAGGGCCTTCGATCAACTGTACATGCTACAGGCCCTGATCCCCGTGAGCACTAACTGTTCACGACAGAAACAACTACTCACACTAATGACAGACAATTGGATCATTACAACGATTGGGGTTGAAGCAGCCGAAGAGAAGGTAAGAAACATCACCATGGTGATGGATCCCCTTCTTCTTCTCCTTCACCTCACCATTCACACTCTCCTTCCACATCTGGGCGCAACCATCGTGAGCATAACGGAGAGAGTAAAAGTAAAAAGGAAGATGAAATGCCTCGACAGGAAGGTCGAGAGGAGTTAGGACAAGGGCAAGGACGTAGGGAGAGTAGGGAACCACCATGAAGACATCATAGATGTCATAAAAGAGACAATCATGAAAAACCCCTACTCGCAACCCAAAGTATGCTTGACATAACAGAGGAGGATAGTCGGATCAAGCGATTAGACATGAACAATATCCCACGATTTGAAGGGGGATACAATGCTGATCCGCAAAATCATTTACAGGCATTCCACGATGCCTGTGCCTTGTAGAACATTAATAGTGAGTGGAAGAAGCTTAACTTGTTCCCAAGGACACTCACCAAAGAAGCAGAGGGCTGGTACCAGTCCTTAGAACCGGAAACCATCAGGAGGTGGAGTACGATGCTTGAACTGTTCAACAACAAATATCAGACGTACTCCAGAGTGTCCAATTTGCGTAAGGAGATCCAAGGCTGGAAACAAGGTTGGATGCTGCCATGGCCCGTTACTATACACTGCTACATCGTTGCCCGGGCCATCGGTACGCTAAGCAGGATCAACTTCGCCACATTGTGAATGGGCTAAGAAAAGAAACGAGAAGAACTCTTGGGACTTACGCCCAAGGGAGACTCTCCCAACTAAGAGCCCATGAAGTTGAAAGCTTGTTGGAACAAGTAGCACAAGAAGAGGGTGAGCTACGGAAGAGAGAAAGTGCGGA
>MNCI01022583.1:669608-721191 GCA_015680685.1 Gnetum montanum | reverse complement strand
CGAGTTTTGATGTCTGCTCTTTATGAACAAGGATCCATATTAAATGCATTTTTGCACCATGTAGAATATTTTACTTACCAGAAGTAAATATTATGTTTTCCTTTCTATATTTGTGATTGTTTTTTGGCAATAATCTTTTTTTCAATAAAGACAACATCAATGCTTATTCTGACTCGTTATTAAAATGGGAATTGCAGATTGGAACTGACATTGAAGATTTTAAATGTTCTTGGTTAGCAGTACAAGCCATTGAGCGAGCTAATAAAACCCAACTTCAAAGGTTACTGGTGAGAGATGATTTTAAGTTTGTTTCCCCATCCATGTTTCTAAAATAATGTATATTGTATATTGAATTGTGATTTTAAATCCTCAGGACAACTATGGGAAAGATGACCCATCTTGTGTTTCTCATGTTAAGGCTTTATACAAGGAATTAAGACTTCAGGTTTGTGTCATTCTTGTTCCTTTCACCATTGGCTGATTTCTTTAGTTGTACCTTCTAACTGCCACAGTTATTGTTCGTTGATACATAAAAAGAAAAAAAAACGGTGCATTCTGCAACTTGCTGTTTTTCCATGCAGGAAGCTTTTATAGAATATGAAAAGCAAAGTTACCAGAAGCTCATTTCGGCCATTGAAACTCAGGATAGTGAGCCAGTACAGGTAACTGTTAGCTCTCATTTGAATAAAGATAATATAGAATCTTTCAAATTGCTTCGATTATAAAAGTTGTTGATGATTTCTGACAGCTTTTGCTGAAGTCTTTCTTGAAGAAGATATACAAGAGGAAAAAGTGAACATTCCATTGATGCAATTTTGATTTTGTGCAAACAAATATGATGTCGAATTCCTGCATCCAAGTAGTAGTGGTAGCAAGAATGTGTTGAAAGAATGGTTGTGCTCTTTTTCTCTTTCCTGCTTCTTGTTTTAAATTTAAATTATAAATTCTGAATGTATTTAAAACACTGAACTCAAGTTACCAGCTGGCAGAGAAAGCACCAAAGCCACTGTGGAGATAACTAACCATGTCCTTTATTTGCATAAAAAATTCTGCTGCAGTTTCATGTAGATAGCATATTCTTAATACTTGCTGTTTTAAATGCTGGCGTCTTTTGAATACCCTTGATTTCATATATTAGGTTAAACAATATTATTCATATTGATTACTGCATATGCATAATGAGTGGTAAAAAGAATATTATTAGGAACCGGAGATTTTATTACATCCATAGATTCAAAGGATTTATTATCACTATAAAAACTCATCACTTCATGGAACAAATGAGTGTTAAAGACTTCATATCTCTATGTACTAATAGAAATTATAGCAGGAAGACTATTGACATGGAAACCTCATGTCATAAGTTTGATTCCAATGAAGTTATGGATTAAAAAGTATAAAAAGGATAAAAATTTATGTAAAAGGAATTCTAAAATTATGTAAGAGGGTTTTAGTGGATGTAAGTAAAAATTCAATATTAGTTTTAGTTTCAAAATTCTAGTTTTAGTTTTAGGGTCAAAGAAGTTGAAAAACAAAAGGAAGAAAGTTTGATGGACAAGTAAATTATTTCCCTGAAACAAAATCTATATGGATGCAAACATTGATTAAAAAAATATCTCATTATCTTAGGAAAATATTTATTTCAATTAATAGAAACTGAATGACACATTTTAGAATAGTGTGCAACTAACTTTTTAGATGTAAATGCATGTAAATGTAATATTGCAAGATAAATTGTATACTTTATATGAATTATTTAATATATCATTATGATTATTTGATATATTGTGGAGGTATTAATTTGGGCATGTCTTCTACAATTTATTGGTTTAAGACATCCTTTTTAATTTATACGTATATAATAGAAAAATTTTCAATTTCAAGTTTGATAATCTTGAAATTTCATTCATATGAGACACATTTTTATCTCAGTAAATCCAAAACCATCATTCACAGTCACATCTCCATTTATGACATAGTAGGGCATGGCTATGTTAAGGAAATGTACAAGGTTCTTCATTTCATTTTATTACTCACTGAGATTTTGAAAACTATATGCTTCATTGTGAGGGATCTAAGTAGAAAGTAGTAGCTCCTAGAAGTTAGTAAAGAGAATTCTACATATCAATGCCAAAGGATGAGAATGTGTGCACCATTACCAAAAAGTTAAATTTTAAATGGTTTAAATTATAATGTATGGAAACTTTAGATAAGGTCTTTGTCAAGGGAAAATGGCTATGAAAATACATTAGGTGAATCAACCATAGTAAATAACAATAACAAAATGATGCAAATGCTCATTATCCTAAGCGTGTTTGGAGAATTTGGTGAACTGGTCCAAAAAGTAAGTTTCATCCTACAAAATGTGGAAAAAAACTTGAGGATATGTTTGAAGTAAAGAATGCATCAAAGATTCTATCATTTTAAAATCAATTAAACTACTTGAGATTGAAGGACATTGAGCATGTTGTATTCATCTAGATCGCTAGACATAAAATGCTTAGAAATTTGATGAAACTATTACAAATACTTTTATGATCACTTCCACATGCATATGATATTTGTTGTTAGACAATGGAGAATGACAATAAAAAATACATCATGATGGAGTTGTGTATAAAATTTTTGAAAGAAAACGCCAAAATGAAGGCCTATACATCAATCAATAGTGAGACTACCATATCAGTTATGGTGAGCAAGGATACAAATGATTTGAAGTGAAACAACCTTTGAGATATGAGATATTGTCATATATGCAAGAAAGAGGGAACCATAATACATACCATTTTTATGAGAAACTAAATAATCCCAAGGCAAATGTGGTCTCCAAATGTTGTCAAGGAGAAAATTAAATTAATCATCTTATTGATTTCAAAGTCTTCATCTTGACTAATGAAATGTCTGAAGATTATGTGTATGCTGAATTTGAAACTAAAACTGAAATTTTTAATTATGTCCATTGAGATCCCTTGAATCTATTGGACTAGTTTTAAAATTTCTTTTACAGAAATTTTTTTAAATTTATAATGCAACTTGTGACCTAGGGTTACTAGGCTAAGACCGTTGCCACTAGGCTAACACCAATTGTTAGCTTTATAGTATAATGTTAAAAAAATAAAATAAATTCTTACTAGGTAAAAATTAGGGAGGGGGGATGTTGGAACCCCAAAAGAATTGTAATATAGTTCAATTAGAACCTTATAACTCAGCATTGCCCACTAGAGTTAAACTCATGACTTGGAGCTTGTAAATCAAGAGTTTTACCATTAGGCTAACACCTCATTGTTTTCATCTAGTAAGAATTAGAACTAAACATTTTCCTTAACATCACAAAGTGTGGGAATGTGAAAATTTCTAATCTAAATTAGAAGAGTGTATGTTAGTGTGGAGTTTTTGAGAACTCTAATTTTTGTTTATCGACTTGTTTACTATGGTTTAAATGTTGAGTTCAAAAAAAATGTCATAGACATTCTTATTGCACTATATAATATGGTAGTTACCATGTAATGGAGATTTCAATATCTATGAATTGAAAGATTACATGTGTCTACCAATCAAGGTGAAATGTTAAAATAGCATTCAACTCTAGGACATAAATGTCAAATTATTAAGAAAAATGCATAAATTTTATCAAGAAATTCCTAAATTTGATAGAAACCATAACATTAGATTGCAAAGGTTGCAAAATTAGGAAGATGCACCATTTGTCATTTCCAAAATGTTATGTAATGAATATCCTACCCACTAGAGTTGTTCACTCAGATGTTGGTGGACATTTCTTAGTAGAAGAGATAAGAATGAAATATACTTTGTTATCTTTGTTGATAATTCAAATTGAATGTTATGGTTTTATGGGTTAGTACATAAGCCAAAAGTATTTAAAAAGTTGGCTTCTTTTAAAACAAGGACTAAAATGAAAAGAATTCAAAGTTAAAAGTATTAATGTAAGGTAGTAGAGGAGAGTTAACTTCCAAAAAATTAAATCATATTATAATATTCATAGGATAAAATAGGTATTCATGATGCCCTACACTTTGTAGCAGAATGATGTTATAGAAAGAAAAAAAAATAGAACAATAATAGACATGGTTTAGTGTATGATGCATGATACTTAGGTGCTAAAATTCTTTTGAATTAATGTAATTCAACTCATATTATTAATAGAATTCTAAGTGCAACTTTTAAAAAAATACTCCATTGATTAAGAAATGATCTAATAGAGGGAATGTATCGATATCTCATCTTTATCATTTTGGAAAGATATGTTTTATTCATATTCCACAAGCATACTACTACAAGTTGGACTCCAAGGCCATAATGGTATTACCACTCGATTACCTAATGGATCACAAAGCCTACCAAGTTTATGATCTCAAGGAACATATAATTTTTGAATTACGTGATATATTTAATAAAATATCATACCATCAGTCATGAACAAATTGAAAAGTCTATGGTAAGCTCTCCTAGAGTTAAAAAGGATCACATCCTTTTGTATCCTTGATTAATGAAGATCAAGATGAAGAAGTTGGCGTAGATAAAGGAGGTGAACTTACTATTTCTTCCACTATGCATTAGTAATCATTGTCATGTAAAAATCAACTAAAGGATCTAAGACATGTAGAGTTGAAACATATAAATGAGTTATTACTAAAAAGACTATGAAGTGGAAAATCAAAAAATCATTATGATTTGGTTGATTCAAATGTGATACTTAAAGTAAGAGAACTGCTGAGTGTATAGAAGGCTTTGCAAAATAAAGACTAGTATGAGATAATAAAAGCAAAATATGATATGTTTATTAAAAATAAGACTTGAAATATCATTCAATCCATATTGCAAATAAAAATTTTTAACAAATAAGTGGGTGATACCCTTAGATGAGTTTGGACCATACACTCATAATGAACATTCAATAAACATGGTTTGTTTATTGTGATATCATAGTTGCATTATCATAGATGCAATAGGCCTTAATGAAATATTGTAGATCTAATGTAACATCTATTAAAAATACCTATAAATACAACTCATGTACCACATTTATGTCAATAGGTAGCTAAACTCTTGCAAATTGATTTCTTAAATTTATGTAGTAGTTTGCAAGAATCTGTAGTGTAAATTTGAGTTGATTATATAGAGTCTTATTCAGGTAGTATGATATGTGAACATAATCCATGATCAACAATAAGATCAAGATAAATTTACATTCAATGTAGTACTCTAACTTAGTGATGAGTGGTGAGGTACCCCTACACCCAACCATACGAATCACAAGTGTTCCTGCATGATTCGATCGAATTCCAAGATGGGACTAGCTGTGGCATCTAGATCGCTATGCCTTAATCATAGTTTGTTGTCACATTGCTATGCCTTAATCGCAATTCATTGTCTTCCCACTTGGACTAGTGGTAGCTTTGTCATGTATGGTTTAGTCCAGAGTGAGGTATATGATTTTTATTATTTTATATTTTATTGTTCTACGATTAACAATAGGTTGAAACTCAATTTATAATAAATTCAACTAATCTAATTGCTAATTAATAATCAACTACCCTAACATAAGTATCCGATCCCACTTCCCGTGCATATCTTAAACACATATAATGTTGTTGGGTTATCAAACGTTAAGCATTGCTAGAATTATCAAGAGTCATACGCATGCTCGAAGCAATTGTACTCATGTGCTTAATTAATTAACATGCATTAAAATGTAAATATTAACTAAGCACATGAAAAGTAAATTGCATGAAAAGTAAATCTAATCTAAATCAAAGTGCTACAATAAATAAGAATCAATCTTGATCTTATTGCTATTCATGGAATATGTCCAAGTACATTGCCACTCGAATAAGACTCAATACAACAGACTCAGATCCACTTTGTGGGCACTCACTGATTGACTATTTTGTAAGAATATGAACTAAAACTATAAGAGTTTAGCTACTCTATTGACAAAACTATGAAAAACTAATGCAAATATGTTACCCAAACCATGCACCCAAGTGCTATATTTATAGGCAGGCCCATACCCCTCGATATTGGATATCCGATAATGCATCTAGGGGATCGATAACTAGTATCCAATATTGGAGCCAGGAAAATCATGACTCATTACTTATCATAGAATGTACATTTAATGTAGTTTATTTTTCTTTGTAATTATATTAATATTTACATTTCCAAATAAAATAGTCATTTAGAAAAATGAGTGTAACTAGTTTTGAGAATAATGTACAACCATTTGGTAACCCAGTAGTGATATCACTTAGTATGCCTGGTAGCATGTCACTTGGTAATCCTAATTAGGGTTGCATTAATTTAGGATATGTATGGCAAACTGGGAATCATACACTCATCACTTTAGGCTAACTTGGATTTTATTTTCCTCATTTTCATAATTAGATTAGTTAATTAATTAAATTCTATATTTCTATTTAGCTTAGTCATAGCTAAGCAATGTCAACCTATCATATGCCTCACTTAGACCAAATCATATGGGCAAGGACTTACTAGTAGCCTAAGTAAGAAGACAATGATATGAAATTATTATCTAACTCCCTCAATGACAATGCTTGCACCATTTACAAATTATAATATCATCTACTACAATGCTTGTAGATTGTGTGGTAGAAATACTCATTACTCATTAATTCATAATCTTTCTAAATCCTCATTAGATAAATACTCCAAAAAAAGTGATGATGGAAACCTATGATAAAAGATGGCTTCATTAGGAGTTTTATGAACTAATAAATCAAAGAGTCAAGGGAAAGATGTAAAAGGTAAAAAACATTTTTATTTGAATAGTATCAAGGAGGTTTTAATTCAAAGGAAACTATTTATCGAGTGCTATTTCTTATTATTTGCAACGCACAATTAATGGGATCTCATTATCTAAAAGTTGAAATAAGTAGATGGCTTAAAAATGCCAATTATGCAATACAAATAACATTGAAGATGTACATCACAATTTCCTACAATGTGAGCACATTAGACATAGGTGAGATATTATAGTTGCAAATTTGATTGATTTGCTCCAAATGTTATCAAAAACATTTGGTAAACATTTACATGTCTACCTTAATAGATTCATAGTGTCTAGGACATAGTAAAATTTCAATTTCTCGTTTTGTTTGATTTTCAATAGGGTTAATGTTAGAAGCCTCTTATCTTTGTTACCTAGTTAATGTGTCCATCTTCACCTATAAAAAAAATATGAGTTTATGATTTATATAGATTTAATTATAGATTTGACTAAGTAGACTAGTTATGGACTTAATATTATTTAGGATCACATCATCAAGCCCTTTTTGTATGAATGGTAAAACTAAAAGCTTATATATAAAATATTATTTAACATTACATAATTGATCCTTTATAAATAAATAAAGATCTAGCTCTTCATAGAAATGAGCAAAAAAGAACTCATGTAACCAATCAAGCCTAAGATAATGATAATTGAGCCTTTGCAAAGTTATATGGTATCACAATAAAAACAATAAAAACACCTTGAGTTGCTTTTTAAAAATTAAAAATTCAATTACAGTATGCCTGGACCATGGCTTCTAGGCTAACTACAAAGGGGGCTGGTGTTGGAGGCACAAATTTTGTAAGTAGACTAACATACAGAGGGTGTTGGTGCAAATTTTGTGATTAAAACAACTAGGCTCTAGCCTTTACTCAATCCTCACTTGAACTTGGCATCAGGCCTGGAATTGGATGGTTTACTTAACAAGGAGTTTTCATGGCCCAAAATTGAGGATGAAATTAAATAAGAGATTGCTAAAAGTAGCTTTCTAAGGTCAATTAATTTGCTAGGACATTATTTGAGGATTAGATAAAAGTCATGTTACAAGGCAGAAATAATGTGATCTTGTTTGCTATAATATGACTTGTGAGTGAGCCAACCCATCTACAATAAATGCCATGACCATAATTATTATAATATGGGACCAAGTTCCTTCAATGGCTTAAAAATGAAATATCATTGCTATGAAAATTAATTAACATAATGCATGACTAAAAAGGATTATCTGATGTTTCTTCAGCTAAGGTGGGTCTTGAAAGGAATGGTGTATCAACTAAAGTCAAATCTTTTTCAAATAGATGTACCTAATCTCAAATTGAGGTCTCATAACTTGAAAAAAACAGCACCTTATCATCACTCCAATAGTAGTTCCTATGTAATCGGTGTATACTACTTTTCACTAATGAAATGCAATGAAGCTTTATTATGTTCAAAGACCATAGGATCTATTGAAAAAATATTACATTTTCATGAAAGATAAAGATAGACTCTACAAATTGACCAAGCACCAATGAGGATATCAAAAACAAATCATACAAGTTTTTTTTACTGTAACATAATAACATTATCTCAAATGGGTAGTTACAACAAAAGAAAGAAAGACATGTAACTTATCTTCAAGGGCTCTTGATCTATACAACTGATGAACCATGATATCGGGACCATGATATCGCATCTGTGATATTGGGTCTATGATATTAGAGCCTTCCAAGTGATATCAGGCATTCGATATCATGACCTACCGCGTTGCCTATAAATAAGAGGTGGGTGCACTTGGTTTGGCAATAGATTAGTTAGTCCCTTACTCAAACTCTTGCCTTTTCTTCCTCTTAGAGTTAGAATTATTTCTGTGTGCCCACAATAGGAATCATAAAGAAAACGGATCTTTATTTGAGCATTGCATACTTGAGCACACCTTGTGTACGGCAATAAAGACGAACTTTGTGATAAACCTTGCAGCATTCAAAATAGATTAATTAATGTTAATTACTATTACTTAATGATTTCCATAGTTAATTAATGTTCTCTCTCTCACCCTAAAACTCTCCTAAGTAAGCACACAGTACAGCCACTTCAAGCATGCATGTAATGCTTGGTAACCCAGTAATGATTAGCGTTTGGTAATCCTAGTAGTGTTGCACTGGTTCAGGATGTGTACGGCAAGTGAGAACGGATGCTAGTGTTAGGACTAGTTAAAGAATAGTTGAGTAGTTAAATTAAATTAGTTACTTAGTTATCTCTCTCTCCTCCCTTTGTAGCACTAGGACATAAAAACATAAAAAAAACCTAGAAAAAATCATGTACCTCAAGTTTACTTAACCATACAATCGTGTCATACAAGTAAGCTTGGGAAGACAATGATTGACTAACTCGTCCTTGTTTCACAAAGGTGTATAAGCACTTAGTCCTTGGAATTTGACCAGATCGTCTGTGGACGGTTGTATTCATATGGTTGAGCATAGGGATACCTCGCTGCTCATCATTAGCACCGTTGCCGAGGACTTTGTTGCTTGTGCGCTAATTAGAACTTAGGAAATCTTTCTCATTGTTGGAACGAACCCTTAGGGTTTGTTATCTTACAATTATTAAAAAGAAGAATATTGCACACTAAATAGATAATCATGTCTCCTTATTCTTACTAAAGTTCTTCACTGCCTAGGTCCGATATAGGGAACAATTAGAGGTGCAGTACACATGATGATCTGCCAGTACCCCAACAGTTCCATGTGGTATATGTTCATCCCGATGAATATGTACCAAACTTCACTTTTATCTTCCACTAGGATGAACAACTGCATTGGTAAGATTTAGAAGGTAACATAATGTTACCTCCCGATCACTCAGTCCTGAGCATGCTTCTTCATGCTCTCACATGAATTAGCATATAGCATTTACAAGCAAAATACATTGTACATGAACATGACTCGAGAGAGTATCGACCCATAGAGGCACAATGTCAAAGGGACTTACAACAAGAGAGACATCACAAGTCTATGAAGGGCAAGTGGTCTTAGGATATCCCACATGTTCCAAGTGAAAATGAGGGTGGTGAACCTACCTCAAGAGGTTTCCCATGAAATGATGTTCCTCCCGTTGACTTTGGTCAAGGGGTTGTGCATCAGAACCTTCATTCAGCCATCCATAACTTAGGTTCTGATGCCAACGGACCCACCTAAAAAAGGAACACACACGCATGATAAAGATGGACATGTTGATCATAACCATGATCGAGGCCATGAACACAGAAGAGAAGGTAGAAGACATTGCCATGGTGACGGTTCTCCTTCTCATTAACCCTCATCATCCCCTTCACCCTCTCCTTTAGTATTTAGATGCAATCATAGAGGAAAAGACCATGAGGATAAAGGTAGGCAAGGTGAGAGTCATAGATGAAACAATCAGGAAAGGGGACAAGGGCATTCTAGAGAATCACAACACAGAAGAAGGGAAAGTAGGGAATAACATAGGCATTATAGATACCACAACAGGACGATCACAATGAATCCCTACTCACTACTTGAAGTATGCTAGACATAACTGAGGTTGTTAGTGTTCCAACAAGGCACCAAAAAGATAGTAGGATCAAGAGATTAGACATGTACAATATCCCACAATTTGAAGGGGGATACAATGCTTAAAACACCATAAAATTTTAGGACCCTCATGCTTTAGCAAAGTCTTGGAATTTGGGCAAAGAATTCCACAAGTGCAGCATCATGATGGTTCTACAAGAAAGTGTAGGCATTGAGGATAGACTATCTAGTCTGGAAAGTTTTCTATCTCTAGGGTTGACGGGCCCATTGGACTCTCTAGCCTGCCCAACTGGACAATTGACCTGGCTGATAGTCTACCTAGAAACCATGCTAGGAGTTGCCAAAGGTGTTCGGGATGAGCAAAATAGTTCAGCAAGTTTTCTAATGAAGAAGTCTACTATGCTATGCTACACTGTGCAATGTAGCAAGCCTTGAAAGATAACTGCTCAAGCATCCAAATGCGAATTGACAAAATGATTGCAAGAAAAGTCAGGATTTAGCCAACAGAAGGTGCTACGCTATGCATCGTAGCACAGTGTAGCAAAGGCAGAGTAGAAAAGACCATCTTACCAAGTGATTCCAATAAGAAGACTGCACTTTAGCAAGACTTCAACCTCTAAAATTAATTGCCTCACTTAGCCCTTAGGCCTCGGGCAAATTTTTTTGCTAGAAAATGGCAGATTGAACAAGGAAGCCAAACACACTGGCTGCTACGCTGTGCTACGCTACACATAGCATAGCACAGCATAGCAATAATGCAGAAAAAAACAAAAGTGTTCCAAACATGATTTTAGCAAGTCCGAAGGCTTCCCAGCATGAAGGACAAAAGTTGCAATTGTTTTCCTAGCCAAGCCTAAGAAAAATGCTCTTAAGCTCCTATACAAATTTCTGTCAAGACCAGTGGCTACACTATGCTACGCTACGTAGCATAGCACAATGTAGCAAGCAACTACTTATGCTATGCCAAGGTGCTCAACAGCATGAGTGCAACATTGGCACAAAAGCATCAAGACATCTTCGGGTAGCTCTAGAACTTTTTGACAACAATCTTTCCCACTTTGGCATCTCCTTGGCAAAATCAACAACTTTACTTCATTTTGCATACCCCTGGTCAACTCCCAAAAAATTGTTCCTATGCTAAACCTACTTGTAAGAGTAGGGAAGACGTAGTCCTGGAGCTTAGGCTCCATTATGCTTACATGATTAGCACACTGGATTTTGGCACATGCAGTTTCAGCAGTATGGTCACAGCGTAATAAAGTTCACATCCAACATCTCACACCTGCATAATACAGCCATGTTTGCACCTTGTGGGGCCCAGGACACGTGGTGTCTAGACCACATTTTTCTCCTCCTCCTAGTCCTATAAAAACCCCAGCAAACAATGCTTGAAAGGTTGGCTGGTTGGCTTGTGGGCAAAAAAGTTGGCTTTTTTGGTGTAGTTGGCTTTTAAGTGGGCTTTCGGAGAGCATAGTTGGCGTTTTTGAGCATTCTAGTTACCTTTGGGTTCTCTAGTTGACTCCAAACATCCCTTTGTGAGTCAAGCATTTTAGCATCCTAGCGAATAGAGTAGCTAGCAGAAGACCTGTGACTATACTGTTTGGTGTAAGCAGTGCCTCTCCGGTGTTGCATAACCTATTGTATACCTTTTAGTAAGGAAAAGGATCAAATCTACGACCTTTGGGGTGGTGCACTCTCTCACCCAAATCGTTTTTTCTATTTGCTTACTATCATTGTTGTTTTGCATTATTTTCTAGACTTTACATTTGTCGATTGTCGATTTACTTCACGTGCCTCGCTTCTGAAACAAACATTTACAAAAGGTTAAGATACACTAATTAAGTCCCTGTTTGATTGACTAGATTGTTCAGGGTGCCCCGCTTCCATTTCTCTCCAACATGGCCCTTGCATGGATTTGGGGTTAAACTGTTCGCCTGGCAACCTCTCGGTGTTCCAGCCACTGACGTTTTCGGTCGCTACAGTTTTTGGCGCTAGAAGGAGGGCCTTTTGGTGCCCTTTTTGCATCTTACAGGTAGTCCTGCATGCTCTGTATACCCCGTCATTGACTAGCGTAAACATGACACCCTTTTGTGGTTGTTTACACATCGTGTGGTGCAAACTGGTCGCAACAATGGTTCCTTTGGAACCCAGTAGGACAAAAAGCCTTCGATCACTTATTAATTTCCATGTTTCTTGTTTGCGACTTCCCCTTTTATCACGCAAAATGATTCCGCCAACAACCGCTATTTCCACCTCTAGCCTTGAGGCTCCTTTCTTGGCTCAAAGCACCATAGGTGCCAAGCGGCCACCTAGCCCAGTGTTGGCACCACGCCAATCTCTTAGGATTTGACATCTATCACCCAAGTTCTTGGCACAAGATGTAGCATTACGATTTCCTTTGCACAAAGATCCAAGAAAATCTGCCCCTGGATCACCAAGAACTTGAGGAAAAATGCAACTTCGAGTTCCTTTATCGAAATGGGAGGGAGTTTATCCCTACCCTTGATGTTACCATCCCCCTGACGGAAACTTATCAGTGGATCTTAGACCAGCTAATGTGAGTTAGTAAGTCTAGGGAATGAGATACCACATCTCATTACAATGAGGCATTCCAGGATGGACAGGAAGACCTGGACTCCCAATTTGAGGGTGGTGGCCAAACTTACCTTGTGACCATTCCTCCCACCATGGTCTTCAGGTCAAACCCACTTTCTGCGTCAACCCCCTTTGTGATTACCACGATTCTATTGCAATTTACATTTTCATTAGCCATGGGTAGCCATTCTGCACCCTCAGCGTACCAACATGCTCCTCCCTCAGTTTCATTCCCAGGAACTCTCCCTCCTCATTTTGTCTCATCCTCATACCAAGCGCCGGTCACAACTACGTTTCCCTATGTGCACATCGTGTCTACTTCACAGTTGCATGGAGTCTCCACTCCTATTCCATCATCTACACATGTTCCACCATCAGCGGTAGGCCCAGCCCCAATTACGTGGTGAACCCCAGCCACTTCGCTCCCTATTTCGCAACCCTCCCAAATGCCACATTACCCTTACCACCAAGCATACCAAGTCCTGCAGGTGTCACAACCAAGCGCAGGACTATGGGCTATCCTATCAATCATGCAAATGACTAACCCTACAGCACCACCAATGACCGCCACTCCAACAGCACCACCCACTAGGTGGTGGACCTCACAGGTAACACCCTTTGCAAGGGTAGCCCCAACGACACCCCCTATGAGCCAAGCCGTTGTCCTTACTACACCACCAACGATGTTGCTCCTGCAACCCCACAATCGTCTACGTCGTCTCCAGGTTTGGATCAAGTGTTTCAACTTATCCAGATCCTCACTGAAGAGATTAAACATCTTAAAGCCGTTGATTTCTACACGGTGCAGGTCATGGATTTCTACCATGATGATCCCATCAGCTCAACCATTTCCATGCTTACGTTACCCCCTAGGATGCCACTCCCCACTTCACAAAATACAATGGGGAGGGCGATCCTAACACGCATTTAGTCACATTGAGATCTAAATCTTTGTTGTTGTTGTAGTGGCCACACACTATTATTCATGTCTTTGCTATGTCTCTAACGAGCAAAGCTTTAGATTGGTACCGCGTGCTCTCGTGCACCTCCATCTCAACACTGGAGGAGTTGCTAACCTAGTTCGTGACCTGTTTCAAGTATAACTTGAGGCCCAAAGTCACACTGGATCAGTTGATGGGCATTAAGCAAGACCCGTTGGAGTCAGTGTAAAAGTTTATACAGTGGTGGAGCACTACCTTGAATGAGATCTGTGAGCGTATCACAGAGGCCCATTTGTTGGATATCTTCAAGGGGGCGGTAAATGATTTCATCAAATCCAAGTTGTATTACCTAGCCCCACGCTCTCTTAGTAAAGCTTTCACCTAGATGAAAAGCATCCAAGACACGGTCAAAGCCAGTAAAGACTCAGCCTATGTTATGTACAAAAATGCATATACCAAAAAAGACAAAGAGAAGGGCAAAGCCGCAATGGCCACAGTGGCCGCCGTGGCAAAAGAGGCAAAGCCCAATAGCAATAATAACAAAAATATGGCCACAACGTCAACTAATCCCATGCCTAGTTCAAGTAACACTATCCAACCCTCCATGTCGGCACTAGAGGCATCAACCCAGCCTAAACCCAACTTCGAGCATAAAGATCGCTCCAAATACACTCCTTTGCCCATCAAGCCTTCAGAACTCCTGAAGAAATTGTTGAGGGCTGGGTATATTCAACATAAGTGGATGTCGGAGGAGGTGACCAAATGGCATCAACGGTATTGGAAACTCCTTAGGAACCCCTCCTTGGCTACGCCCAATGAGCCGCCAGTTCCTAAGAACTTCAGGCTGGAACGGTTCCGTGACTACCATCAACTTTGTGGTCACGACATAGATTACTATCTAGCATTAAAAGATGACATTCAATGGATGATTAATTAGGGGAAGTTGGTTCTGGATGAAAGAAACCCTGTTTGCCCTGAAAATCAATCCATGCACGTCTACAAGGACCCCCTCAATGCTAACAATGCGTTGTACATTATCAACACGATTGGCGTAGATAGTAACCCATAACTGCCACAGCAACCGTTTGTGGTTCATGTGCCTTAATGTAGCATAGAAACACCAACTACGGTAAAAACGACATTGCAACAACCATTCATCCTTAAGGTTCTCCCTCGGACATTCGGCCCTACACCCTTCATGATCAAAACCACGCCGTTGCCTGCACTAACACCACAAACACTGTTTGTCATTAGGGGGCTGAAACACTCAACTGCCCCCATCACACAGAGCCAATCTAAGATAGCATCACAGCCTTCCTGTTCAAAAAAATGGGAAGAACGTCTGATGGACAAAACGGCCAAGGAACGTACTACCCCAGGTTTCCCCAAGCCTACTCCCTCGTCCTCCGTGTCTATGCCCCCCTCATCATCAACAATTGACACCACTACATGCACACAATCATCACCATCCTACCCAAAAAGGTCTATCCCCAAACCTAAAATTGATCCTCCTCAAGAAATTAATCTTCTAGGATGAATGGAGGAAGAGAAGGGTGGAAAACAACAAGAAAGTGGACAAGACCTTCTAAATGCCCTTACTCAGGTCAAACAGGCTTTGAAACAAAAGAATACAACCTTGAGCCTATACGACCTGGTAATGACCTCCACTGTACATCGCGAGGCCTTGGTTCTTATGTTAACATCCATACCGGTTGACAAAAACATGCTAGGAGAGGAGAAAGCAATCCATGCGGTCATTCTTCCTTCTACGCCCGAAGAACTGCGGTTAGCCTAGTTGACATTCTATGACGAGTCCATCAAGGATGACCTTGAGAAGGGCCATGCCACAATAGCACCCCTATTTATCATAATTCAAGTTAGTCAGCATAAGATCTGAAGAGTACATGTTGATGATGGGGCTCCTCAAATGTCATCCCATTCCCCATAGTGGAAAAACTAGGTTTGGTGGATCAAATCACAGCCACGACAACCTCATGTCTGAAGTAGTTCAATGGAGCACGGGTGGTGGTAAAGGGGACTATCCACATTAACTTTTTGGTAGGGGACCAGTTCCCCATAAGTGCAACATTCATCATGGTAGAAGAGATGCCTAGGTTTAACCTAATCTTGGGGAGGTTGTGGTTAGCCCAACTCAGGGTCATCTCTTCACCCATACATCAAGAAATCCACCTACCTTATGTGGGCAGGGAGGTGGTGATCTATGGTGACGAAGTGGCCATCCAAGCAATAAACAATGTCAACATGGAGCAAGATTCAGAAGTAATAACCTCTGAGAATGAAGCGCCTATCTCTACCGAAGCTACTTGTTTGGCAAATGAGCTGGCCCAAAACACCAACTCAGAAAAAGAAACTACGTGGGCTGAATTACCTTTTCAAGCGGTAGATAATGATATAGAAGAATACCGCAACAAAGCCCCTCAGCCTTACGCATCACCGAGCCCATGATGGGTTAGAAAGTAGCTACAAGAATAATCGTTACTTGCGTAGCGTAACTGCTCCACTGCTTTCGACACGACTAATGCTTATCATATGTTTATTCTTTGTTTGCTTCATATTCATTCATTTATGCTAAGTGTTTGCCTCATTCTTTAAACCATTCACATCATGTCCACTGTTTACATCACACCATGGCCTACTAAGGCCTAAAACTGGCAAAACTTTTCTTTACGATCATACGATGGCCTGAAATGGCCTAAAACTAGCGATGGCCCTGAATTGCCTTAAACCATTGTTATGACCCGAAATGGCCTAAAACTAAAATGAGATGCTCCCAAAGATTTCAATTAATAAAAAAAAGATAAAGAATGAAATAAAAATAAATACAACACATAAGTCAAAATGAAATAAATCTCTTCATATTTCATTTTTTTCATTCAAAATATTAATCAATAATGTTTACAACACTCTTTGTGAGAATCCAAATAAAATTCTTTGCTACTACGCTATGACCCTTCGCTCGTTGACCCTTCGCCCGCTTCATCGTCCCCTGCCTCATTAGGTCCTGTGTTTTCATTTGGACTTTGTACCACAGGGAAAATAAAATAGTCAATTAAAGCTACAATAAGGACTCGAATAAAATAAATTGTCACAACACCAAAAGAATGACTGACCCGAGATAGCCTCGCGTCTATTTTAGGGGGTATCCAATCCATGCCTGCTACCAAACATTACAAGATCTCCTTCTCCATTGTCTCCCAGATTAGTGCTTGCTGCAACTTTCTCCTTTTCTATGGCTGTCCATCTTAGTGATCCTAGAGACAAGGTGGCAGTGGTGGTCTCACCCAAGGGAAAGGTCATTTCCCTTTTGGAAGATTCACTGAATATCACCTATTGCATAAACCTATCGTAAGCCCCAAAAGCACCAATAATGTCAAGGAATACCTAGTAAGTATGCAACTTGATAAAGGTATCCTGATATTGTTTACGATAGGTGGCACATTCTAGTTTATACATATGTTTGTGATTTTTTTGTGCTTGCCCCCACTCGTAAACTTTTGCATTGTAGTCCTTCCAGTCTTGGTTCTTCTGGGCTAGCAGGTTCATTTGCATGTGCTTTTCTATTATTTCATGAGTGGCCTCATTGTTGCCTCGCACAACCATCCAATACCTTGCGTAGTCGATGATGGCCATGCACCAACTGCCATCATTAGTGTCTCGGGCCAACAAGAATTCGTTCCTGGATTGGAGATCTCCCACATTGGTGGTCAGATTGGTCTTCTCCCTCTCAAGCCCCTGTACCGATTTCCAGAGGTCTTCGTTTACACACCTACATTCCCACAAGGAGCGTGCTGAGTACAACGCACATTGACTTGCTTCATCGTATATGCGACAAGGTACTTCGATCACCTTTGCTAGAAATTTGGGCACAACGTCGACCTCAACCGCTTGCTTAGGGTCCCACTTAACGCGAGAGGCTACCAACCGCACATAGAAATGCATTAGTCATAGTGGCATAGTGAAGCAACAATAATTTAGAGATTCTAGTGTAGCAACTTTGACTTACCTACTTCTGGGTCGATCTACTTCAAATGGTCAATCATGTCGTCGACCAGCCCCTCCATGAAAGTAAATTTCTCGAGGAAGGGCCAGAGGTATTAATAGTGGTGTCAGCTACACAGTGAAACATGTTAGCCACAGTGGAGAGAACCATGATAGAGCTGATGAACAATGTAAATGACAGTGTAAAGCTCCTACCCAGCAAACCCTCAGGGGTGATAGTGGGGGGGTCGCCCATTGGCACACTATCAAATATGCAGTCAAACTTACCAGCATCAAAATGGAGCCCCTCTCCTTCTAGCTAACCCAATAACGTAGCAGCATCCTCAATACTCATGTGCCCCTCCAGTTCTGAAGTACTCTCTGCAAAAGGATCATCAGCAGGGGCCTCTTCCTCATTGGATGGGCCCATTTCTTCATCAACAGGGGCCTCCTCTTCATTGGCAAGGGCCTCTTCCTCACTAGCTGAGGCCCTTTTTTCTGCAGCAGGAACCCCTTCATCATCGGCTGGGGCCCTTTCCTTTGTAGGCGGAGCCTCTTCGTTTTTGCCAATCACCCCTATTGTAGGGGCCACCACCTCTTCTTCCCCTTCTTCCTCTTCTTCCTCTGCTAATAAAGCATAGTCACAGTAAGCAAATTATACCAACTTGAAGCAGATGCTATGCTGTGCAATTCTACCTAGCGTAACACAGCATAGCAAACGTTGGCAAAACAAAAACAAAACACTTACCAATCGGAGGCTGCACTCTAGGAAGTTTAAGCTACAGCTTCTTCCCTCTTTTCTCATTTGTATAGGGAATTTTCTTAGCTAGAAGAGACCTCTTGTGTTGCAAGTTAGTTGTCACCATCTCTACAATGAGGTGTTCCCCCCTTGTCACACTATCGGTGGTAATGGGGGGTGCCTCTCCCATGCTTTCCTAGGCATGAAAGTTATGTGCCATCCAATCTTTGGTCATCATTAAAAATGATTCCCCAATAGCTTTCAGGGGGTCCTGAGATCAGGTGGTACAAAAGACTTGGAAAATCCATGGCTTGGAAATCTGGCTATGATCTTGTAGTACCCAGATCTCATTCTCATGAACTATTAAGAATTTTGCAAAACGCTGAAGTCAGGCTATGAAGAAGGCATGATGCACATTGAAACGGGACTCAAGCTTCCCGCGGAGCTTGGCCATTTTAGCCTGAAAGCCTTTGCAAAGGTGTTTGGCCCCATTGTAATGATTCCCCTCTTCCATGACATCCCTCATTATCCAAGCCTGCTCAATTCCAAGGATTTTTTCTTGGGAGAGTAGCTTAGGGAAGACACGGGCACGAAAGATAGGGTAAATCATTTTGGCCATCCATAGCCTAACTTTCTTAATGTAAATCCCCTTTCGATCCTTTGCCACCCCTATCCACTCCTCAATGTCCCCCTGATGGTTTGCATCTTTCTTAGATTTTTCTCCTATGGGGAGACCATCAGAAGGGACACTGAAAAGATCCACAAACAATTGGTCGTTGATTTCAAACACCACTCGCACACTGTGAACACGTGTGTGGAAGCGGTCTGCCTTCTTGGAGAAAGAGTTGGCTAGGAAAAGCATTTCAATATGCAAGACATTTTGGTTGACAGCCAAAAATAAGTCCATGAGCCTAGCCTCCTAAAGGTTTTGGACAAGCATGGTTGGGGCCCCATTGCAGAGCCAACACTAGGTCTCCTCCACCTCCCCGTACTTGAAAAATATGTTGGTTTCGTTGCACCCAGAGGTGATCATAGTCACCTCTTGGAATTTCCTTGCCACTAAAATAGTTTGTAAAATAAAAAAAATGTTAGCAAAAAAGAATGAACACCACGAACATGTAACAGTGAATTCATAGTTCAGCGTACCAAGTTTAAATGGCATGGGAAATGGTGAGAGATCCACCAACACATCTTCAATGGTGAGCAACCTAAGGGATGCCCACTCCCTATCCAACTAACCGGCTTCTTTACACTTCCCATAAAATTGGGAACTGGGTCGGATAGGTTTTGAACTCATCCCGAAATTGGCCTATTATGTCGATGTGCACATTCCCAGTAGAGGAAAACTCCTGCAGGGCCATCTGTGCCAATGCTGAGGCATCAATATCACCGTGGAGACCACTCCTTTCAATAAAAAACCTAGAAACACACAAAATATATATATATATATACACTATTAATACCTGTATCTAGCGTAGCATGGATTACACAACGCGATAAAATACCTTCATAGAACTCACCTGCCAGCATAATAAATGGTTCCAGGTGGGTTCTGAAAGTAGGTGCCCATGTGATGAGTAATGAATAATGTATTGTATAAGTGATAGCACTTATACTCAGGCATCTCCCAGATCCAACTTAAGCATCTCAAGCCTTTTGGATGCTGGTTGGAATCTTCTGCCCGATCACCCCTGATTGACCCATCAGTTAAAAATTTCAGAATACCCCAGTTTGTCCCGGGCAATAGGGTTTCTATGATTACGGCTACTATCTTTGTTGATAAGTGTGACCAAATAATCACACTAAAATGGTGAAGGAGGAACTGTAGGAAGTCTCGTGTGCCCTCCCAAAACTAGACCACCTACCGCCCCACACGTGCATGAGGAGGAGGAACATTGGCCACCGGTTCACTAAGGCAGTACAGGACTCTCACAATCTCCAGGACAATCAGGATGGACTTCAACATGACTCTGTGAAGCATCAAACATTAGCACTTTCTACGAGTGAAGTTTACACTTAGTGTAGCATAACCCTATGATTACATATAGTGTAGCATGACACTTTCTTTGCGTATAGTGTAGCATGATCTCCTAGTCACAAATCTTTCTCTGAAAAAAATAGACTAAAAATTATAGGCGACGTAGCACCATGATACTCGTAGCATAGCATAGTCATCAAGCCTCGCACAATGTAACAACACTTTGATGTAAACACATGACATGTGACGTAGCAAAGGAACAAGAATAGACAGACATGCAACAACATGATAATGTAATCAACATATTACCATGATGGGTATGGCAATGTAGCAAACTTAACATAAATAAATCTAGAAATGTAGCAGTGTTGCAGATTCAATAGCGTAGCAATGCGAAAAACTTAAAAGAACTTATGACACACCGGCATAGTATAATAAAAACATTACAACATTCATACAAGAAAGAATTCACTATGCTACAACCGTCTCAACCATATCCCTACCATACAAAATAACTCACACTACACTATGTTAAACACATGTCACACTGTCAAATCTCGTAGATGGCCAAACCCTCCTTAGGGAAATATGCTACGCATGCACTAAGCTATCCAGAATCATCCAAACCCCTACGACAAGGTAGTCGCAACAATGGCAGTTGAGGCGATACCACATGCAACTATAGCATAATGTCCGTATAGCCGCTACGGCCAACTAGCAATAGTGGTGGCATAGTAGCCAAAACGGCAACCAAAACAATGGCAAAAGATGTGGATTTCATCACAATAATGATTGCTATAGTTTGAAAAACAAGGGTGGCATAGCAGCTTACCGATTGGACAAAGCCTCCTCAAGCACTTCAACACACACCTTGGACAGGAACCCCAAAATGTCCTTTACCTCATCCACCTTAGCAAGTCCTCGGTGCTTGCGTTCGTCTTTCGGTGCCATTGTCTCACTCGCAAATTCTTTGTTAACTACTACGTTACACTGCTTCGCTTTCTCTCAACACGACTGTGCTACATTCTGGATGTTGGCTCTGCATTCTGAGAATGAAAATGACAAGTTTACCAGGGGTAAACCCCTATTTATAGTAGACACGATGAAAAGAACTTGCCACTTTCGCACCCCGAGTAATGTGGGATGCCTCGTATAGCGTAGCACTATTGTGTCACAATTCCGCTATAGCATAGCATCATTGTTTGCAGCATAATAGGTGGGCCCAATCAAAAATTTCATCCCACCTTGAATTAGAAACCTACCTTTACAAAGCCTACCCACCATGGTCCACAAAGACCTTAAACTAGTGACCTTAGTTCTCAAACATCACCCGTTAATGGTCTGCTAAGACCTTAAACTAGCAACCTTGATTTACATTTTGATGTACACTGTAGCATGAGTATGGTCCGCCATGACCTTAAACTGGAAACTTTAGTATCCATTTCATAGTTTAAACTAGATTTCGCAATGTTATGGTCTACCACGATCTTAAACTGGCAAAGTTAATGTTCCTTGCATGTTCAAACCCATTCATGGTCCTCCAAGACCTTAAACTGGTAACTTGTGAACTTGGCCGAATAGTTGACAATTATTTCATGATTCATTGTTGCTTTGCAAATGTTTATTACACGCTATTGCTACAAACAAGCATCACTTGACTTGGCTTTTTCTTATTGTGGTAAGTTGATCAAAATGGCCATGCATCGTGATCTATAGTCACTTTTAACTTTAATAGGTCCTCATGGCAAGCTTGCAAGACATCTAAACTTAGAGTCAATAGACTGGGAATCATCCATTGATAACACTATAGCATCCCTGGAGACATCCCTAGATTGGCCCGAACATTTGGTCCAAGCCTTAGACTTAGAGGCTAGGGATGTGACTGAGGACCTTCTCATCGAAGCACCTGTAACGACATCTAGGGGGGAAATAAGGACACTAAAACTTAGCTCCCTCCTAGATCAACAAATGCAAAAGAATGTATCTAAAGTCCTCCAAGACAATGTCAAAGTGTTTGTGTTGTCCTAGAATGACATGTCGGGCTTAGACCCACGGTTAATATAGCATAACATTGTCTTGGACCCACGTATCAAACCGGTTAAACAAAATGCTTGAAAAATTAAACCAAAAATCACACTAGCCGTACGTGATGAAATTACCAAGCTATATCAAGCAGGATTTATCCACACAATCGATTACTCAGAGTGGATATCAAACATCATTGTAGTCTCTAAGAAAACATGAGGTATACGAATCTGCATAGACTTCCGAGATCTAAACAAAGCAACGATTAAGGATGACTTCTTATTACCAAGTATTGACCAACTTATTGACACTATGGCTAGGTATGCTTTATTATTCTTTATGGATGGGTTCTTGGGTTACAATCAAATTCACATCAATCTAGAGCATCAGTTAACGACTACTTTCATGACCCCTTAGGGAATCTTTTGTTACACTATGATGCCCTTTGGTCTCAAAAACATCGGAGCAACCTATCAATAAGCCATGATGTACATATTCAGCAACTACCTCTTAGAGAGACTAAACAATTACGTGGGTGACATAGCAGTCAAGTCTAAGATAGCTATTGATCATCCCACCAATCTAAATGTAGTCCTCAAGTGTTGTCATAGGCATGACTTGCGTCTCAATCCAAAGAAGTGTGTTTTCAGAGTTAAAATCGAACGCATGCTAGGGTTTGTAGTATCAGAGGCTAGAATACAAGTGGACCCTGACAAAGTTAAGGCCATCATTAACCTATCATCCCCTACCAACCTTAAAGAATTGCATGGATTGCAAGGTAGAATACAGTTTATCAAAAGGTTTATAGCAAAGTTGACTGACAAGTTACACCCCATGCAACACTTATTAAAGAAGGGGGTTAACTTCAAGTGGATAACACAGTGTCAACAAGCCTTCGATGACTTAAAGAAAGAGCTTTTGCACCTCCCAACTATTTACCCACCACATAGGGATAAGCCTTTCTACATCTACCTTGCCACCTCAGACACGTCTATCGCAACACTGTTATGCCTGAAAAGAGAGGACAACTCTGAAATCCCAGTTTATTACTTGAGCTATGCATTGATAGCATACGAAGCGAAATACAATGAAGTAGAAAGGAATTGTCTCGTCCTAGTATTTATGCTAAAAAAGTGGAGAAACTACCTGTTCCGTAGCCAAGTTAACATTATATGCAAGAGCAACGTACTTCGGGCTATCATGAACAACTTATATGAAAGTATTAGGATAGCTTGATGGAAAGCTATAACGGCAGAATTCAATTTACACTATGTAGCCAAATCATCAACAAAAAGACAAGTGATAGCTATATAGCTCACGACCTCACTAGTCAATGATCAGGTGACCATAGAACCGAAATTCCATGATGAACATGTTAACAACATCAACCCTGTGCCATTGCACTTCGAGGCCACTTTGCATTTCGACGGCACCTCAACCATGTGAGGTAGTAGTGTTGCCACCATCATTACATTCCCCTTGGGGGACATTTAACCTTTTGCTTACCATTTTACATTCCTTTGTACAAACAATGTAGCTGAGTACGATGGACTCCTTAGGGGCCTTTTAGCAACCCAGCAATTAAAGATCCATCATTTTCTAGTCCGAGGTGATTCCCAACTCGTCATCAACTAGATCACTAAATTATATGCCTATAAAGCTTCACACTTACAGCCTTATTGTGATTTGGCCAAAAATTTGTTGAAATAGTTCACAATGATAGATATCCAACATGTGCCACGCAATGAGAACACTATAGTAGATGCCTTAGCCATACTAGCGTTAAACATGCTGCCATACTTGTTTGCAACTTTACCTGCTTCACTAACAGAATGCATAGATCCTATCACTCAAGAAGTACACATCGCCTCCATAAGCACTACCGATGCCCAAGAATTGTACACTAACGTTAAAGTCTACCTTCAACATGGTGAACTCCCACACGGCTTGACATTCACCCAAAAGGATGCAATCCGAAAGCGAGCATGGAAGTATGTCCTCGTAGGAGATAATACCTTATGTAAATGCTCCTTTGATGGGATATTATTAACTTGCGTTGATGGGGAAGAGGCACAGAAAATTGTTAACAAAGTGCATGAAGGACTATGTGGAGGACACAGCTCCCAGGGCCATGCCGGCTAAAATCAGACGCCTAGTGTATTACTGGCCTTACATGGAACGAGATTGCTTTGCTAAAGTTAGGACATGTGATACATGCCAACAAATCTTATACATGTTTCACCTACTGAGTTGTACCTTACACAAATCATGTGGCCATTCCAACGATGGGGACTCAGTATCATAAGACCCATAACACCTAAGTCTTTCATAGGACATAGCTTCATCATCACTACCATCGAGTACTTTACAAAGTGGGCAGAGGCTATCCCCCTTAGGAAAACTACATCCCAACAGGTTTGCCACTTTATCTTAGATAACATAGTAACAAGGTTTGGTCTCCCCATGGCTATTGTGATAGACAATGGGCCACAGTTTAGTAGCGTGGAAACCAAAACCTTTTGTAGCAACCTTGGCATCGAGTAATCCTTTTTGTCATCATACTACCCACAAGCAAATGGTCAGGCGGAGGCAACAAACAAGGCCATCATCAACTTGCTTAAAAGGATGCTTAGCAATAGCAAGAGGCGATGGCACGAGGAAATCCTCTACGTGCTGTGGGCCTACCATACGATGTGTAGAATGGCTACAGGTAAGACTCCTTATAGCCTAGTTTACGGATCTGAAGTAGTATTACCTCTTGAATTTTAGGTATCGTCACTTCGAATGATCCTTTCAAGCATCGTGAATGAAGCCAAGAACAACAAGTCAAGGATCATCAACCTTGACTCCCTAGAGGAAGAGCGTGCACAAACACTAGGTTGTATCGAATGGTATCAAGACAAGCAGCGGAAAAAGCATCATTCCAACCTACATTGATGGCCAATCAAAAAAGGGGACCTAGTTCTCAAAGTTGTCCATGAACATGCAAACAAGTTTTCAGCAAACTGGCAAGGTCCATTCATAGTCACGAAAGCCTATAAGAACGGAGTCTTCAAACTGGTAGACATGGATGGTAGGGAGTTTGCAAATCCCGTGAACCACTTGTACCTTAAGCCATACTACGTCTAATGCAAAGGCAAGGTGAGCATAGATAGTCCACTATGACTATAAACTAGCACAGATAATATGCTATGACTATAAACTAGCACAGATAGTTCGTTATGACTTAAAATTGGCACAGAAGGTCCACTACGACCTTAAACTGGCCCGTCCACCATTCGCTACGATGATAATCTAGCATGGCGGTCTGCTAGGACCTTAAATTATCACAAAGGTCTACTAGGACCTTAAATTAGCATATAGTGGTTTTCTAGGACCTTAAATTAGCACAACGGTCTGATAGGGCCTTAAACTAGCACATTGCGGTTTGCTGGGAACTTAAACCAGTACATATGATGGTCTACCGGACCTTAAACTGGGTTTGCAGCATAATGCTCTCAACCCACATCTATGATCTCACAAATAAGCAAGTGTGCACTGTGCCAACACGGGGTGGGACATTGCAGCTCCAAAATGTAGTTCATGATGATAACAAAACATCCTCTAGAACATATGCAACACCACTACCCCTGGCATCTTGCTGATCCTTCGAAGATGTCATCTGACATCTTGCTAACCTTCTAGAGCTACCACTACCATAGGCCATCACCATGGCAGTAGCTCTCATTATCAGTGCCTGCTACTAGAGTCCCAGCACTATTATGCCCTAGCCACAAAGTTTCTACCCTCCAGCCCCCGCTATCATCCAAGCCCAAAAGATGTTCAGTTGTTATGCTTCTCATCTTATAGCTGAACAACATGATGTGTACCTTGGGCGGGGACTCCTGAGCACTTGCATTGTCGTAACTCCTAGCCTCCTCGGTGCCAGCCCCTTCAGTATGCTGCTACTAGAACTGCTGCTGGCCTTCCTACTTTAGACATCACATACCTTAGCAACAATGCCTTCCACCTCAACAGTGTCTAAAGCAAGTGAGAACTTTTCCTAACTATATTTCATGGTTACATTTCTTTGGTCTACTTTCTGTTGCACTTGCAAGATACAAGTCAAGATGGCATCGGTCAGAGAAGCATTTCGCTAGGAGGACAGGAAACTACAGTGTTCCAAGGTGATCGCTCTGACTAGCTTAACTACTTGGGAGTGCACATCCTACCCTTCCTCTTAACTTTCATCATCTCGTTTCTTACACCCGCAATTTCCCTTTTCACATCTCTTTTACAAGATTTCTTAATGTATGTAAAGCCCTCCCATATGCTCAACCAGAAAGTCCATGAAGCACGCAACATAGCTCATCGCATGGGAAGCATCTGTAGGTAGGTCAAAGCCCCATATGGATGTAACACAACTTATCTTGGGGAGGAAACACCTATCCTGCAACAACAAGGTTTTTTGCAAGTGAACATGGCTAAATAGCAAAAGAAAAGCAAAAATGCGTAAAAGAAAAAAAAGCTCAAAAAGAGCATGTGCCCAAAAAAGATGGCACACCAACTATTTCACAATGACCACCTCTAAGCATTCCGATGAGAGGTCAGAAGTCAGCAAAAGAAAGATGCCCATGCACACTAACTCCCTCACAAGCACTCCGATGAGGGACCACGCTACGTTTCATCTTTCCTTTTCCTGAACCTATCCCCTCAAATCCACTCTTTTCCTCCTTTTTTCTACACAACTATCCTGATACTCCGAAACACAGCAAAGAGACATCTAAGCAACCACTAGAGAGTGATGTTGGTGTCTTGCCCTTCATGGTGTTTCATATTCTTTGTTGACGTCTATCAGGTGGATCCTCTAGACGTTGATAAAGAGGGGCCAATGAAACACCATAAAATTTTAGGACCCTCATGCTTCAACAAAGTCTTGGAATTTGGGCAAGGACTTCCACAAGTGCAACGTCATGATGGTTCAGCAGGAAAGTGTAGGCACTAAGGATAGACTATCTAGTCTAGCAAGTTTTCTATCTCCAAGGCTGATGGGCCCACTGGATTCTCCAACCTACCTAACTGGACAATTGACTTGGCTGACAGTCTACCTAGAAACCATGCTAGGAGTTGTCGAAGGTGTTCGGGATGAGCAAAATAGTTTGGCAAGTTTTCTAGTGAAGAAGTCTGCTACGCTGTGTAGCATAGCAAGCCTTGAAAGATAATTGCCCAAGTGTCCAAATGCGAATTGACAAAATGATTGCAAGACAAGTCAGGATTTAGCCAGCACAAGATGCTACGCTATGCAGTGTAGCACAGTGTAGCAAAGGCAAAGTAGAAAGGCCCATCTTGCCAAGTGATTCCAACAAGAAGATTGCACTTTAGCAAGACTTCGACCGCTAAAATTAGTTACCCCACTTAGCCCCCAGGCCTTGGGAAATTTTTTTTGCTAGAAAATGGCAGATTGAACAAGGAAGTGAGACACATTGGCTACTACACTATGTTATGCTACATAGTGTAGCACAACGTAGCAACAATGCAAAAACAACAGAAGTGTTCCAAACATGAGTTCAGCAAGTCCGAAGGCTTTCTAGCATGAAGGAAAAAAGTTGCAGTTGTTTACTTGGCCAAGCCTCAGACAAATGATCTTTGGCTCCTACGTAAATTTCTATCAAGACCAGTGGCTACGCTATGCTATGCTACTTAGCGTAGCACAACATAGCAAGTAGCTATTTATGATACACTAAGGTGCTCAACAACATGAGTGCAACATTGGCATGAAAGCATCAAGACGTCTTTAGGTAGCTCTAGAACTTGTTGGCAACAATCTTTCTGACTTTGGCATCTCCTTGGCAAAATCAGCAACTTTACTTCATTTTGTATACCCCTGGTCAACTCCCAAAAAATTGTTCCTACACTTAACCCTACTTGTAAGAGTAGGGAAAACGTAGTCCTGGAGCTTAGGCTCCATTCTGCTTACATGATTAGCACACTAGATTTCGGCACATGCAATTTCGGTGGTATGGTCACAGCATAACAAAGTTCACATCCAACATCTCACACCTGCATAATACAGCCATGTTTGCACCTTGTGGAGCCTAGGACACATGGCGTCCATACTATGTTTTCCTCCTGCTCCTAGCCCTATAAATACCCCAACAAATAATGCTCGAAGGGTTGGCTGGTTGGCTTGTGGGCAAAACAGTTGGCTTTTTTGGTGCAGTTGGCTTTTAAGTGGGCTTTCAGAGAGCATAGTTGGCATTTTTGAGCATTCTAGTTACCTTTGGATTCTTTGGTTGACTCTAAACATCCCTTTGTGAGTTAGGAATTTTGGCATCCTACCGAATAGAGTAGCCAGTAGAAGACCTGTGACTATATTTTTCAGTGTAGGTAGTGCCTCTCTGGTGTTGCATAACCTATTGTATACCTTTCAGCAAGGAAAAGGGTCAAATCTGTGACCTTTGGGGTGGTGCACTCTCTCACCCAAATCTATTTTGCTATTTGCTTACTGTCATTGTTGTTTTGCATTATTTTCACCACTTTACATTTGTCGATCGTCAATTTACTTTGCATGCCTCGCTTCCGAAACAAACATTTACGAAAGGTTATGATACACCGATTAAGTTCCTATTTGATCAACTAGACCATTTAGGATGCCCTACCATCGTTTGTCTCTAGCACGGCCCTCGCACGGATCCAGGGTTAAATTGTTCGCTTGGCAACCTCTCGGTGTTCTAGCCATTGATGTTTTTGGTCGCTACAATGCTGATCCTCAAAATCATCTACAAGCATTTCATGATGCATGTGCCTTACAAAACATAGAAAATGAATGGAAAAAACTAAAGTTGTTCCCATGAACACTAGTCAAAGAAGCGGAGAGCTGGTACTGATCCTTAGAACCAGAATCCATTTGTAGGTGGAGTACCATGTTAGAATTGTTCAACGATAAGTACCAAACATACTCCCAAGTGTTCAACCTAAGAAAGCAAATCCAAGGATGGAAACAAGGAGGACATGAACCCTTGGATGCTACCATGGGCCAATATTATGCATTGTTACATCATTGCCTAGGCCATGATTACTCGCAGGGGGATCACTTGCGCCATCTAGTAGATCAGCTTAGGCATGAAACACAAAGAACCCTTGGGACTTATGCCCAAGGAAGACTATTCGAGCTTAGGGCCCATCAAGTACAAAGATTATTGGAGCAAGTTTCTAAAGAGGAAGGTGAGTTGAGGAAAAGAGAGAGTGCATAGGAATATAATAGAGATCCTTCCCTCCGAAAGAAGGGAGTTAGATTTTGTGAGGATGAAGAAGAGTCACCACTTGAAGAGATGGTGAATAGAAAAACTTTGGCCATTCAAAAACTTGCATTAGAAGTATTGGCAAAGGTGAACCAAATGTGGGACTCTCTAGATAATAGATTTCAAACTGTTCTCAAAATAGTAGAGGAGTCTAGAGAGCAAGGTAGTGATCGTGAAAAGAGAAAAAGGAGAGAAGATGAATATGCACGTAATAAAGGTAAGGGAAAAGTTTCCATCATCGAAGAGGTTGTGGATTCAGATATAGACAATGATAGTGGATATGAGATATGCCAATATGACCATCCTAAGGGATGTTGCCCTGTAATCTCAAATTTGCAAGAGTCTAGGGTGTATTCACTCAGCCCACGATTAAACAAAAGGTAAACACCCTGAAGGTTACCTTATCCTCAAGGTAACCCAAGACAGTTCCACCAACCCTTAACGTTTTATCCAAGTGGAACTCCACCACAACCAACTGAGTAGTATCAATAGTGGTAGCACCACAATCATGGGGAGTGCCACCACCATAGCAAAAGTACCCTTACCATCAACTTGACCCATATGGATATTACGTGCAGCAGCCAATCTCTCCACGTGACTCTACTGGTCACGTCACTCCTCAACCTCACTACCAAGCCCATGAGTATTATAGGACTCCTTCTCCTAGGGGTGATGTTCCACAAACATACTATCCTTCTCATCCAATGACATCTATTCCACCCATATCTCCATTACCACTTGCTCCAGCTATGCAAGGTGAGCTCCCTACCCAGCTACAATAATGTAATGCTATAAGGGCTGTTAACTCTCAATTTGTTGTTGGTTCTGATAACCACATGAAGAACATACCTTTATTTAGAACCAACAATCTGACTAAGTCCTTGCAACCACAAGCAGCTAACCCCTTAGATGCCTCATTACCAATCAAAACTTTGGAACTCCCTTCAGACCAAGAACCATGCCTAATGCATATAGTCATGTTAACTCATGTCGTCACTGATTCGATAAAAGTTGGCCATCTTCCTAGGAAATTCTCTGATCTTGGGAGTCCTCTTATATATCTACAAATTGCTGGGAATGAACCGTGCAAGGCTCTTTTAGATTTAGATTCTGGGATGAACTTAATTTCTTAAGAAATGTACAAGGCCTAGAACCTACCTCCATTAAAAAAGAGTAACATTCATTTAGAGCTAGCTATCAATCCATCACTGTTCCATTAGGACTAGTGAAGGACATTGTTACCACTATTTGTGGATGGTCATATCTAGTCGATTTCCTAGTAATTCAAGTGAACAACGGTAAGGGGGACTTCCCAATCATAATGAGAAGAGCATGGCTAAGAACAATCAATGTGCACCTAGGAATTTGTGATCTTTCCCTGGAAATATCAAAAGAAAATACGTTTGGAAAGATCGAGAGAAAGAAAGTTTCATGCATCACATACAGTGACACAAGGTGTAATTGCGTGTAGAAGTCATGGTTTGTACAACGTTTAACATTTCCTACATGCAATAGTGTGCACAAGTGACTAATATACAAATATGCCTATATGCAGTAGCCACAAGACAAGAAGGCACCCAGTGGCTGATAGCTGATCAAGAGAGCAGTTCAACTATATGCATGGAACTAACTGAGGGTTGACTTGCGCTTACATTGATAACATAGACACATTAGAGTAAGTCCATCGCCAACTAGGGGAAGTTGGAAATCCCTAATAAGTTTAAGCAGGAGCCCCTTGAGTTAAAACCATTGCCCACCGGTATGGAATACATGTTTCTCAAGAATGAAAAATCGATAATTATTAACGCTAAGCTCATTCCTCAAAAAAAAAATAGAGACTATTGAAGGTAATAAATAAGTGGTTGAAAGCCTTTTCTTGGTCATATCTTGAATTAATAGGAATAGATCCTAGGATATGCCAACATAGAATTTACATCGACCCCTCCATGAAGCCTTGAAGACAACTGCAGAGATGACTTAACCCAAAGCTTAAGCAAGTGGTTAAGGAAGAAATCGAACAACTTCTAAAAGTTGGGTTCATATACCCCATTGTTGATAGTGAATGGGTTAGTTCCTTAGTTATTATACCCAAAAAGGGAGGTAAATGGAGGGTGTGCATAGATTTTAGGCTACTGAATATGGCAACATTCAAAGACCACTTTCCGTTGCCATTTGTCGACCAAGTCTTAGAAACCATTGTAGGCATCACTACTATAGTTTTTTGGATGGGTACAGTGGGTACAACCAAATACAAATAGCCCTAGAAGACCAAGCCAAGACTATGTTCACTAGTCCTTGGGGAACATTTGCATACAAATAGATGTCATTTGGCTTGTGCAATGCTCCTGTAACATTTCAACGATTAGTTCTAAGCATATTCTAGCAGTAGATAGGAAACAATATGGAGGTCTTCATGGATGACTTCTCCACCTATGGAGTGAACTTTGATCAAGCCTTGGACTAGTTAGAGTAAGTACTAAAATGATGTGTAGAAACCAACTTAAGGCTCAATTAGTAAAAAAGTCATTTAATGGTCCAAGAAGGTGTTGTACTAGGGAAAAAGATCTCACAAATAGGGATAGAGGTAGATCTCAAAAAGATCAAAATTATCCAAGAAATTACTCAGCAACCTGAAACTGTAAAAGATATTTGGTCATTCCTTGGACACACTAGCTATTATAGAAGATTCATTGAGAAGTTTTCAAAGGTTGCAAAACCATTGGTTGAACTAACAAAAAAGGACATAGCTTTTGAATGGACAAGGGAATGCGAATTAGCTTTCCAAACTTTAAAATAGAAGCTCATGGAAACACCCATTCTACAAGCTTCTAACTAGTCTAGACCATTCCATATAATGATGAACACGTCCAACTATGCTTTAGGAGCCATACATACATAGTTAGATAGCCAAAAATGTCCTTATTACATCTGCTATGCAAGTAGGAGTATTGCTGGTGCACAACTTAACTACACTACAATAGAGAAAGAGTTAATGGTAGTAGTGTTTGCACTAGAAAAATTTAGGCACTATGTATTAGGTTATAAGGTATTTGTACATACTAATCATAATGCAATATGGTTCCTAATGAATAAACCAACGGTGAGCCTTCGTATTATACGATGGCTTGTAATCTTACAGGAGTTTAATCTTACGATGATTGATCGTAAAGGGACTGAGAACGTAGTTGCTGATCATTTATCTTTGTTGCGATGGGACAACAAAGAGGATGAGTATCCAATTTCTGATCATTTCCCTGATGAACTCCTCTTTGCAGGTGTAGTAACTAATCAATTGACCATGGAGACAAACTGGTATAGTAGTATTCTCACCTATCTCCTTACACAACAAACACCACAAGAGTTAGATGCTAAAAAGAAACAACAATTTCTTCACCGAGCCAAGTATTTTATGAAAATCAATGGGCAACTTTATAAAGCATGTCCCGATGGCTTGGTTCGATGGTTTGTTCCCGATATAAATCAACTGCAAGTTCTCCAAGACATTCATGAGAGTCGTTGTGGGGGTCATTATGTTTGGAGATGAACAAGCATTAAAATCCTTCTTGCAGGATATTATTGGCCTATATTATTTTGGGATGCCCATCATTTTGTCCAATCTTGTGAGCGCTGTCAACATGATGGAGGAATGAATACTAGAATGGAGGGTCCGCAACAATGAATTCAACCTTTAGAACCCTTCAACATATGGGGAATTGATTTTATGGGCCTATTACACCAATGTCTAATGGAAAGGCCTACATCATTATTGCCATTGACTACTTTACAAAATGGGTAGAAGTAACTGCTATTAAGGATTGTACATCATCTATAGTTGCACAATTTGTTCAACAACAAATTGTAAATAGGTTTGGCGTGCCTTGTGCACTTATTTTTGACAATGGCACACATTTTATAGGTGCAACTTTTTGGAAGTTGATACAACACTTAGGGGTTGAACACAAACTAACTACACCATACCACCCTCAAGAAAATGGTCAAGCTGAAGTCACCAATAGGGAGATTATGAAAATATTAACAAGAACTATTAGCAAGTATAGGTGATATTAAAGCGTCAAACTGAACGATGCTCTTTGGGCATACCGCTCCACATGGAAACTCCCTATAGGCTACTCTCCCTATGAGTTAGTGTACAGGAAACTTCCAATGCTTCCCATTCAAGCAGAACTCCATACACTATCAATGGTATGTGATCTCAACCTTGACCTTGATCTAGCACAAAAAGAATGGTTAATGATCCTTAACTTGCTAAATGAGAACCAATTAGCTACCTTGTCATCTAATGAATTGCACAAGGCCTTCAATAAACAGTGTCATGACCTAAGGATTAGAAAACTTAAATATCAACTAGGAGATAAGGTTATCTACTGAATTCCCACACATGTGCCACAATGAACCAAATTTCAAATGCTGTGGGAAGGACCTTATGTCATTCATGCAACTTTTCCTTCAGGGGCCATGATGATTTACAAAATTGAGAGCCCGAACAAGAAACTATTGGTCAATGTCCAACAAACCAAACCTTTCCATGAGCCTAGGATAGCTAGTACCAATGCTACCTCTATTGGTGGACAACCTTGCTCCCTATTTTACATTGCCTCCTACCACTGTAGTTGTGGGGGAGACGACCACCAATGCTAACCATTCAAAGCCCTCAGTTCCTTTTGTATTTTTGTTTTACACATTTTTGTTTTGCACATTTTTCAATTTTACTTATTTTTTGTCTTACACCATTAGTCATATTTTTACTATTTCTTTATTTAATTTACTTTTATTTGTCTTACAATAAGTGCTCATGATGGTGGATTGTATTATAATGATGTTGGTTACTAATGTTTGGTTTTTGCCTTTGATTTTCAATGTTGATACTAAGATATAGTTCTTTTGATAAAATAGGCAATGAGTCCACACTGTCCATTCATCCATTCAACTCTTTGGTCTTCCTTGGCTTGGAACTGTACTATCCCTTTTCCTAAATAAACTTGTTAATGACTTGGTGGCTTCGTATTATTCAAACCAAGGAAGGACTCAATGGTTGAAAAGGATGTGACTTCAAGGGGATTTCATGCATTTGTGTTGGCTATTCTCTTGGGTACTTGGATGCTTTTCATGGGTATTTTGCCATTTTGACATTAACCTACTATCAAGAAGCTGAGTGAAAAAATAGATAAATAAATAATAAGTCTTTGCATGGTGTGGTTCTCACGCAAAAGAAAAACGTGGAAATTTAAAGACATCCCTTAGACATAATAAAGAAATATGGGGCTACAAGCATTAGTTATGGCACTGGAAAGACATGTTACCCATGCCTGAAGGTTCCCTCTAACTAAAGCCATTTCTCACTTCTTGCCTCTCCATCTCACTCTCCTTGGAATGGTGATGCTTCTTTGGGAAAGCATTCTTGTTGCTTCAAGAGGATGGATTGGTCAAGTATATTGATGTGAGGTCATTGGATGTAGTTGGTTTGAGTCCAGATTTGGAATGAGTTCTACCTAGTCACCTTAACAATAAAATACACAAGGAACTTTACACAACCTTGCTCTTGGGATTTCATTCCATCTTCTCCTCTCAATCTTTCTTCCCATTTTCCACCTCATTGTCGATTTTATCATTAGTCTATATCTTGGTGAATGCATTGTTTTGCCTTGGTAAATTCTTGTGGGTAAGCTTTTAACCCTTGTTCCATGTGTCATTCCTAGAGCCTAAGGACTCTTTCATTTGTAGGTTTGTCAAGGCATAAAAGGCATAAGCTTGCTTTGGGAAGGACCCACTGACATTCCTTTATGGTGCAATTATTAAATTCTTTTCCTTAAACATTTATTGCAATAAGAAATTTCTCATTTCATCCCCATCCATGACATCCATTTTATTGGTGTCGTCGTTGTTATTTTTCCCATCTTTCTTGTTCCTTCTATGTTTTCCATCTTATTGCTACCGAAGGTTTGCTCTTAGTCGTGGGAAATTTTTCCATTCTACTACTTGTTTCACCCCTACACCTCAGGTAGTCACTAGTAATAAACTGCTAACCTAGTATCTGCCATAACCATAACTCAGCCAATGCGCTTTATATCGAGGCAAGGTATCAACTACATTGTGGTTTATCTATCCTTGCTAATTTGTGACTATGTTGTGTGTGTAGATGGTAATCATACGAACAATGAACTGGGATAGGAGGGAGCACTTAGGATGGATTGAAGCTAGAGCATTTGTGAAAGGAACAAGTTTGGTCACATGGTTATGGATAAATATTCAGCATCAGCAACAAAGCGCCTCATCTTCTTTTCTCTCACTCTAAGCTGTCAAATAAGAGTCTGGATGTCATTCATGTACAGTGTTCACCATCATGGGTATGAACATCAATGTTGTAATGTGTTGTTAATTCATTCACCAGGCACTTTGAGTCTATCACCCTGTTCCACTGTCAGTTGTCATTTAGTTAATAATCCAATACCTTCCCAATATTTTGTAAGGAACTCAAGGATGAGTTTTCATTCAGTCATGGGGATATGATGAACATCAGAGGCTTCCAAGCGATATGGGGCATCCGATATCACGACCTGCCTTGTTGCCTATAAATAAGAGGTGGGTGCACTTGGTTTGGCAATAGATTAGTTTGTCCCTTACCCAAACTCTTGCCTTTTCTCTCTCTCAAAGCTAGAATTATTTCCGTGTGCTCGTAGTAGGAGTTATAAAGTGAACAGATCTTTATTTGAGCATTGTGTACTTGAGCACACCTTGTGTATAGCAATAAAGATGAACTTTGTGATAAACCTTGCAGCATTCAAAATAGATTAATTAATGTTAATTACTATTACTTAATGCTTTCCTTAGTTAATTAATGTTCTCTCTCTCACCCTACAACTCTTCTAAGTAAGCACACTCAGTACGACCACTTTGAGCATGTGTGTAACGCTTGGTAACCCAGTAACGATTAGTGTTTGGTAATTCTAGTAGTGTTGCACTAGTTTAGGATGTGTACAGAAAGTGAGAATAGATGCTGGTGTTAGGACTAGTTAAAGCATAGTTGAGTAGTTAAATTAAATTAGTTACTTAGTTATCTCTCTCTTCTTCCTTTGTAGCACTAGGACATAAAAACATAAAAAAAACTAGAAAAAATCATGTACCTCAAGTTTACTTAACCATACAATCATGCCATACAAGTAAGCTTGAGAAGATAATGATTGACTAACCCATCCTTGTTCCACAAAGGTGCATAAGAACTTAGTCCTTGGAATTCGACCGGATCGTGCATGGACGCTTGTATTCGTATGGTTGAGCGTAGGGATACCTTGCCACTCATCAACAACCTACAAAATGTGTGCTCTTCTTAGGGGTCTGAATCCATCTTCCACTTTCATCTACATAACCTATAAATGTGTGCTCTTCTTGGGAGTTTGAAGCTATATTCCACTTTCAATTTTAAGATAATGAGAACTTAAGCAAAGCTTACTAATAGCATTTCCATACTTGATTGGAAGAGCAACTAAGAGCTAGTGAGCTTATAGATCTAGTTTCTTAGATTTAATGTGGTTTAAATAAAATTATCTCTTGCCTTTCATAGTAGATCACATCTAAGTTAAAACCTTTGCTTAACTAGTTGGCAAATATGCTTAGGATTTTGTTGCACATCCTTCCAAGAGATATTCCATTTTCTCAACCATTGCATCCCCTAAAAACACCAACCACGGTCTTGCAAATCCTCAAGAATTGTTTTAGAGAATTTGTCTTGCCTTGATATATGCAAACTATGAGTGTATGTCATGACTTGGCATAAGGCTTTTGCTTCTAAAGGTAATAAATCATATTTACATAATAACATTAAGTAAGATGTTTGCATCTTCACCTTTAACTCATCGAGAAGAAAAGTTTTTGCACTATTTTAATATCTTTCCAAAGTTTAGCACTAAGTCCAGGTCCCCAAACAACACATCCATACAATACAGTAGGATAGATAATAGTAGAAAAAATTTATTTTCTAACCTTCCAAGCTCAAAATTCTAAATCCTTGCACTTGTTTTTGAAAACATATAGAGCCTTAAAACCTTCTACTATTTTTTCTTTGATGTACTTCTCCCACATGTAATTGTTCATATAAATGATAGTCAAATATTTAAAAGAATCTACTACTTACATATTAGTATCTCCAAAATGGAAGTTATAACCAGTATTTTGTGTATCCCATATCATCAATTTGGTTTTATCTACATTTACTTGAAGGCCAAATGAACAATAGTAATTTTTTAAAAATTTACAACCTATTTTGCATACATTTTGCAGTAGTGGAGATTATGGTAGCATCATCTATATATAAAAGAAGATTCACTACATGGGATCCAATTTTGATTCATCAATAAAGTTACCAAAGAGAGTTGGAGAAAGTGGACAACCTTAACTCCAATTTTTCTCTAAAATTGAAATTTTTTCTTTCAATTGCTCACTATAATTTTAATAATCACTTCCTCATACAATCTTTAAGTTGTTGTAATTGAATTTGAAGGGAGGCCTATTTTATGCAAGCACAACCATAGTTTTGTATAGATCACTAAACCATATGCTTTTGCAAAATCAATAAAACAAATAAAAACTTCTTATTAGGCTTTTTTGTGAACTCCATGTAATGTCCAAGAGTAACTAAGTGATTAATAGTGGAGTAATTTTTGTATGAAGCCTACTAGACATCTTTTGCTAACCTGGTTACCTTTAGCCCAAGAATTGATTCTCTTTTCTAGAAAAGTGCCTAATAACCTAACAAATATATTACTCAAAACAATCATTTGATAATTATTCAAATTATTTTTATTCCCCTTTATATATAACAAAATAGTTTTGGTAGTTTTCCAATGTTGATTTAATCCTTGCTACATTGCTGAATTTAATACCCTGTGTGACTTCATCAAGAGTAAATTTGAGAGGTACTGGCTATATAGTAATATTAGAATTATCATCTTCTTCTATAAATAGCTTATTATAAAATAAGCAAATATTTTGAAAAGAAAAATTAAATGATAAAGAGGCTTTATGATGAAAACATTATTGAAACTATCTAGATTCTTTAAGTAAACTTTATTTATGACTCTTATTTGCATTCTTAATATTTTGCCTAGTTTGCACGAAATCCTCATTAAACCAAGTTTTCTAAGCACCTTATTATTGTGAATGCACAACTTACTTAGATATTGTAAACAAATTTTTTTAAGCTCTTTATATCATCTTTCAAGAGTTCATTTATTATGTGTTGCATTTATATATTTTCTCTTGATTTCTTATTTTTTGTTATCTAAGAAACAATTTGAATTTACAACAAAAATTCTACCTAATGATGGAAAAACTCCACTAAATCTTCTTCAACTTTCAACTCAATAAAACCAATATCTTCATAACAACATAAAAGCAAATCAATGCAAGCTTTACATTGAGGTTTCATGAAAGTAAATAATGAAGATTGAGGAAATCTAGTAAGGTCATTGCAAATTAGAAGATAAAAAATTTTGTTTATTCTAACTATTATTAATCTATCTTATTAACAATACCATCTACAGAATGTCACGTACAACTATAATTTTCAACAATGTCTAAACTATCAACATTATGTTGCCACTAAATAATTTTTATTTATTGTGAACTTATCCTTTTATTAAAATCTCCACAAATAAATATTAAGCCTTTTGCTCAAAATTCTACAATATCTTTGCCTAAGAACTAAAAAAGATGATCACAAGACTACTCTATAGAATCATCCAATGTAGCAGCTTTAGGAGTAAAATAATAGATGGCAAGGAAAGCACAAGACCTCTTACTAAGGAAGTGTAAGTTTTAAGCATACACTATATAGCCATCTAAGCAATTTTCTAGATAACACTCTCCTTACTTTTTTGGCCAATGCATTAGTCTATAATGAGATCATGGCTTTTGTTTCATCTACAGTGGATTATTTTAGCAGTGTTTCTAGTAACTGAATTGGAAATTTTTATTGTGTTTAAAAGATCATAAAGGATATGCTGGATGGTTACAAAGTCTCAACACATTCAAAGAAAGTTGAAAATATCATTAATGTAATACCCTAAGAAGATAGAGTTAATTTAAAAGAAAACAATTAGTCAATTATAGTTAATATTATAATTTATTGGCATGTGAGTCAAAGACAAGCAAAATTTAAAAATATGTTTTTCATCCTTAATGTTTTGTTTTACATAGTTTGCACTCATTCTTGCTCTAGCAATTTGATTTCTTAAATGAATAGGAATAGCTAAGAATAGATACTTTGGATTACTAAATAACACACCTCTTTTAATAGAACATAAATAAAAATGTTTTTTTCTGAGTTCAACCACCTTTTAGCCAAGACTTTTACAATCTTCCAAAGAGCTTTTTGTGTAAAGGAATATCCTAATATCCTCCATTATAATATTCCATGACTGAAACCATAATTTTCCTTAATGTAAGGATCCATTTTTTTTGTGTTTCCATAAAATGTGTTTCCATTCACACCGGGCGTAGTAGAGTAATCAAGTTGTCGTGACCAACCTAAATGAAGTAAAACCCTCAAGAGATTCTTCGCTTCAAAAACCTAAAAACTCTCTTACATCAACTTATTGTATTGAATTCCTAAAATTGTAGTTCATGAATTGTTTCTTAGTCATTGGTATTTCTGAAGTTGAGTTAGTAGGATCACGTGTAGCGATGCCCCTCCAAATTTGATTTGTGCAAATGCAGGCAACTAATCTTTTGAGTAAACCGTAATCAACTGTCGCGAAATCTTTTGAAACCATAGCAAGCAGTTCCCATTACGATCTGAAACATAGCAATATAATGCTACAGATTTGGCGATTTCAAAGGTTGAAACTAGAGAGTTTCTGATATTTTCTGAGATATCGAAAATTGAGTAAGAAGTTTTCTCATTATAATTTTATCCTCCCACATGGAGTGAGTCGAGTCTGTCAACGTATAAAAGTAAAGGACACAAACAAATGGAAACAATGCAGAACACTGAAAACAGTTAGAAATGCAAGCAGGTAAGACACAAACAGCTAAGCAAAGTGAAGCAGGGAACAAGCAAAAAAGAGCACAAGATTCTGGATGGGTGTTTGATGTTTGTGCAACAACCCCAACAAAAACAAAAGAGAAATTGATTGATGAACATAAACCGTCTTCCAACTACCTTACGTTTCCTCCAAGATGATCAGTCTCGAATGTACCATGGCAGAATATTCGTGTTGACATAGAAAATATTAGGGACATACATATAATTGTTGATGCATAAATTTTGGTCATGCCAACACCGAAAAACTCGTTGGAGAAGACTATTCCTGTATGGGTACGGAAACCCGAGAATAGTCTTAGCTGGAAATAGAAAACATAGAGAGAGATAAAACATGAAAAAAAAAACTAAAGAAGAGAGAAACAAGAACCATTGACAGGATGCATGGTTGTGTTGCCACAAGAATCATGTGTAGTTGCGATCAAACATCACCAACGCCTTGCGGACCGCCAACTGCATAAACATCATTCACAAGTCTACCGTTCACCACATGCCATTTGCTGAAATAAAAGAAGATAAAGAGAAGATTCACCGACAGGATGCATGGTTGTGTTGCCGCAAGAATCATGTGTAGTTACAATCAAACATCACAAATGCACTGCGAACCGCCAACTGCGTAAACATCATGCACAAATCCACCGTCCACGACATGCCATTTGCTGAAATAAAAGAAGATAGAAAGAAGATTCATCGACAGAATGTATGGTTGTCTTGCCGCAAGAATCATGTGTAGTTGCAATCAAACATTATCAATGCCCTGCGAACCGCTAACTGCATAAACATCATGCACAAATCCACCGTCCACCACATGCCATTTGCTGAAATAAAAGAAGATAGAGAGAAGATCCACCGACAGGATGCATGGTTGTGTTGCCGCAAGAATCATGTGTTGTTGCGATCAAACATCACCAATGCCCTGCGAATTGCCAACCGTTGTTGCCGCACACACTATCAACCACCCAAAGAAAGAGGAGGTTCAGTCTATGACTTCACGGCCCTGACCTCACTGGCCTAGGGTTTCCTGGCCTGACTTCTCCTTCTCTCCTCTTCCAAACTCCATCAGCTTGATGGCTTTTTATAGCCAATTTTTCTCCTCTTCCAAACTCCATCAGCTTGATGGCTTTTTATAGCCAATTTTTCTCCTCTTCCAAACTCCATCAGCTTGATGGCTTTTTATAGCCAATTTTAAGGTTAGGTAACCCATCTTTTTTTTTTTTCTAATTTTTTATTCTTTTTTTTTACTTTTGAAATAAACAAAGGCCCCATGCCAAGCATGGGCGTGTTGGTACCAACAATAATACCATAATTTTCTATAAGAGCGTATCTTTTCAGATGGTGATCATGCAATCTCTTGAAGCTTTACTGCAGATTGCATGAACACACCATGGTTTGCTTAGTGCCTTGCTCTGTAAAATGACTAAAATTCAGTGTTGAACAGTAACCAGGTATTTTTAAGTTACCTGCAACTTAGTCTGCAACTCCCATTTTAATTAATAACAGTAATTCAACACAAGGTATGGGTAGATATTAGTAGATTAATTTTCAGAAACTAGACTTACGACCATAATCTAATCGTGGGTTCTACCTCTAACAGCTTTAAACTCCTGCAAAGGTTCAAAATAACAAATGCCAATCTATTTAGGTTTTAAACTATGGGTATCCTAGGGAATTCTTCATTCTTGAAGAAAAAAACAAAAGAAGGAAAGAAAACCAAATGCTCAGATGACGATGTTGCTTCTGTTGATGATTACGATGTTGCATCGGTTGATGATTTCTTCGGTTTGTGCACTTTCATCGCCTATAAATTGAATATTTGCTGCTTGTGAAAAGAGCATCCACAACAACATTTCTGCAATTCTTCATTATTTCATTCATTCTAGGCATACTGAGCAGCATGGGTTCCTTGGATGCTATGGAAGATAAATCCAAGTTCCTTGCAGTCTATGAAATTCTGAAATCAGAGATTTTCTCTGATCCATCTATTCAATACACTGAAAAGGTTCGCCAAGTGGTGGAAAAGGTGCATTGTGTTTGTCTCTATTCAGAAATTAAGCTTGCATGACTTTGCTGGATCCTGGCCAGTTTTGAGCTCTTTGCAGTCTATATATTTTTTTTGTGTACGTTAAAAATGTTCAATTATTTTGAACTTTGTAGGAATAAAAAGATGATTTTAATATTGCGAGGGTTTAAATGGTTAAATCAGTGAAAAAAAAAGAAGAATTGCCCTTATCCTCTTTTGGAGACCGTTTTATGCGGTATCAGTGTTGTGAATGCTAACTGCTAAGCAACGGAAGTACCCAAAATAAATGGATTTTCCTAAAAGAAAAAATGTTCTAAGATTGTTTCTTGCATTATTTTCTGTTGTAACAAATAAATAGGCCTTCATTGGATGGAATTTCCTGATCAACTGTTTCTTCATGTCATTCCCATGTTCTTTTAGTAGTGTACCATTTGTAAAATTACACATCTTTCATTTAGCAATTTTAAGGATGTTTATAGGTAGCGCTCTTTCTGATTAGTTGTTTGGCTTGTTTTGTCTGGTGGCAAATAGATGGTGGATTACAATGTTCGTAATGGTAAATCAATCTAGTCATATTTTAATTTCTGTTTCTCCATCAACCTTTCAATTTACTTCAAGCAGATGGATGGAATTCATCATGTTTCTATGTAACATTTCTTAATATTGCGAGCAGCCACTGATGAGTGATATCCTTGGCAGAACCAAATGCAAAACAGCCTAGTATTTAAAATCTTTATCCATATGCATTGTCACTTAAATGATTTATTTGAGGTCACCATAGCTATTACATTTTTTACCCAGGAAAGCTGCACAGGGGTCTTTCCGTAGTCAGTACATATAAAATCCTGAAAGGAGGAGAGGTGTCGGAAGATGAGTTCTTTCTTGCATGTGTGCTAGGCTGGTGTATTGAATGGGTAAGTTTCAAGATTTTGCCATCCAATGAGATTCTGATCCTGTTAATACTAGAAAAGTATAATCTTCTTCATGCAGTTGTGTTCAAAATATATTGTTTTTGCAGCTGCAAGCATGTTTTCTTGTTTTAGATGATATCATGGATGACTCTCACACAAGACGAAGCCACGTGTGCTGGTTCAGATTACCAGAGGTACTTGGTTAAAAGAGGCTTTCATTCTTCATGTACTTGAACATTCTGACTATTCATCAAGGAGTTTGTTTCCTAAAACGTTATTTAGAATCGTACAGAGTCTGTTACTGTGAACCATGCTTGAAAATTCAAGGTGTAATGGTTCTGTTTGATTAACAGAGTTATTGTTACCTTATTTATATGGAAGCAGGGATTGTTGGAATAAAACCCACGATGTTTAAATATGAAGCAGGATGTCTTTTTTCAGTTAGACTTAAATAAACATGTTAACACGTTATGAATCAAGGGTCCATCAATGGGAGACTCAATATCCATCCTCCCAAGCAAAGTCTTAGGAGAGCTGGTAAATGATCAAAAATCTAACTTTTTTTTTGGGTATGCCTATCTTGGCAAGCAAAGTCCTGGGAGGGTAAATGTCTGGCCTCCTTTTGAGTGACTGTGGGTTCAAACGTACTAAGTCTTATGACTTGAGAAAGAAGCACCTTACCATCACTCCAAATGATGACCATATGAATTGTTTTTCCAAGATTCACTTGTAACTTTAAAAGAAATTACTTTTGAAAAAAATGAATGTGAAGTCTACAAACACAACACACCTCATTCAAATGTTAAAAGTCATCCTTCTTACAAGGAACAACTTGCATGTAAAATTTATTTTTTCTTTTTAAGTTTTGAGGTAATGAGTAATGTTTGACTGTTAATTTGTGAATACAATTTGCCCGCTATTTTATTCTAAGAGTTACAAACTCCTCAATTACAGTGCCTAGGAATCCTTTGTTAATGGGTTTTTCTGTAAAATGGTTCTCCAGGTGGGCAATCTTGCTATTTTTTATGGAATTTTGCTTTATTGTCAGATAGGGAGGATTTTAAATAGGTATTTCGACTCCCAAGGATATTTATCCTGAGCTCTTAGAGCTGTTCAACGAGGTAAAGGTTTCACCAAATTCACTTTAATTTTCAGTTTTATCTTAACAAGAGTTCCTTACAGTGGCAGGTAATTTTGCTAGTTTTTTTGAAAGATATGTTTGTTTTCTTCTGTAGGTTGAATTTCAAACGGGTTGTGGACAAATGTTGGATTTGATTACTTGTCATGAAACAGTTGAGCTGAGAAAATGCAATTTACTCACGTACGCAATTTAGTTTTTTCTTACAACGGAAAGATAATTTCTTTTATAGTAAATAACTTTTCTTTGCAGTAAAGGTTTTGACTGTCCGTTAAAATAATTACTTATGCCTTTCATAAAGTTTATAAATGTTGGAAATCGTTTTCTCCTTTTGATCTCATTATCATGTATGCATTATTGCCAAAAACTTGTTGGTCTCTAACATTTTTTTGTTTTTTGGGGATATTCATACAGCTATCTTCGGATAGTTAAACAAGACTTCTTATTACTCATTCTATCTTCTGGTGAGTTATTTATTTTCTGCTCCTCTAGGTTACACTACTTTTAGGCTTCTACGTTTATCATGTTGTCTTGGTTCATTTCTTCAAAGTCAAACGGCAATTAGGTAGTCAAACCATATTAGTTTGATGTTCTGTTCAGTTTTAGTGGGAGGTAAGGCCATAGGCCGATTTGTTACAAAACTTTCAAAATCTATCTAAATGAGCATTTTCACTTGGGAAGACGGTCAAGACATGGTTATACACCCAAGTTGGATGCCTCAACCAAATGAATATCACAGTGTTTTCGTAGGTGGCCTGTGCTCTTTTAATGGAAGGGGATAACTTAGATGATCGTGTGCCTGTAAAAAATATCTTAGTGAAGATGGGAAACTATTTTCAAATTCAGGTTGGTAATAGGCTTACTGTATTTGTGTTTTAGTTTAAATTTCCAGCTAAACGTTAATGCTAATTTTTCTTCCAATAATCGTATTTTACTTGCTTAGGATGATTATTTGGACTGCTTTGGTGATCCTGAAGTCATTGGCAAGGTGAGAATGGACAATAAAATGATTATACAAACAGAAAGTGGGTACTGGATGTGTGAATATATTGTATCATCTGCCATGTTATTTCTTTTGTAGTCTGATGTTCTCTCGCCCCCGTATCAGTGTTGAATCAAGAATATTATAGATTTTGAAGATTACAATGTCACCTCTTATCAGAAACTTCATACTTGCAGATTGGAACTGACATTGAGGATTTTAAGTATTCTTGGTTACTAGTACAAGCACTTGAGCGAGCCAATCATGAGCAACTGCTTCGGTCACATGTACAAAAAATGATCATTACAGAATTTCTCATTCTGTTAACTTTCTTAGATGAATTTAGGTTGAACCATCATTATGATTTCTTTCTAGGCCAACTATGGTAAAAAGGATCCATCTTGCGTTTCAGAGGTTAAGCCTTTGTACAAGGAACTAGGACTGCAGGTTAGTCGTATTCTTTACCTTTTTATAAGAACTTGGTAGTTGGCACTAACAAAGTTCCAAAATCTCAGTTATACACCGCTTTGAATGTTAGATTGCTTGTTGTCTTTCAAGTAAACTATGATCAGGCAGATGAAGCATGGACATGGTAAAGTACTGCACAACTAGAGTTAAATCAAACAACTAAGAAAGATAACTCATAAAACCAAACCAACCTAAATATATAAGGTAAGGCTATTACGGCAATGATAATCCGTTTTATAAGACAATGCATTCTTGTTTCTTGTATAGAATGTATTTTGGGCATAAGAGAACACCACCCACAAAGAGCTTATTGCCTCCATTGAAGAGGTAGGGAGTCCACCACTACAAGTAAGCATATATTAAGTCCTTAGTAAATAAAGGATGTTAATATTTATTCCATGAAAACTAAAATCATTAATCATTTGCAACAGTGTATATTGGAGTCATTCGTCAAGCAGATATACAGCAAATTGAAGTAAGGACATGTCATTATTTATATATGCCAGTCATGTTCTTTCCAAATCTCACTAAAGGGCTGAGAATGGTAATAGGATGATTAGTTGATTTGTTTAATTTGGGACCTCTTGCATCTTATTGATATACCAGGATTCATGGTAATAAAAATTCCAAATAATGAGTAATAATTTATTTTTCTGAGGTATAATGAATAAAATTATGTTTGGTTTTTATTATAGATTGTTGATGCATAAATTTTGGTCACATCAACACGGGGAAAGAAAACTCTTTTTAGGAGACTATTGCTTAGGGTTCCTCTCGTATGGGTACGGAAACCCAGGAATAGTCTTAGCTGGAGGGGGCTACGTGGCTTTTTGCAAATAATAAACTAGAAAGAAATCTAGAATTTAAATTAAATAATTATCTTCAATACAATAAATAATTAAAAGAACTAAATTTTCCCTGGTCCCGCTGACGCTGCTGGTCTGTGACTGCCAATGGTATCCACTGCTGGGCAGGAAGACCACGAGTGCCACAAGAGAGGGAGAGAGAGAAAGAGAAAGAGAGACTACCCACTGCAATCCACACAAGGCAGCAACTGCAATTCTTAAAGCCTACCATCTTTTCTGCACCCCCGTAAAGAGGAAGATCGTCCACCCACGTCTGCACCACTGAGACAAGCTCCAACTATTGTCGAGAAGACCCGCAAGGATCCGATTTTGAGCCGCTGACTCCTGCCTTGGACCCTCCTCAAAGATCAACTAGAAGTCTGTAAAGAAAAGAAAATAAAAAAGGAAATTGCTACTTAGTGGAGAGGAAGCTGCCTCTCCAGACTGATAGCCAAAGCTTGCTTTTGGACTCCCTCCCTTCCTTGAGCCCCCCTCTAGACTTCATTTTATAGCCGTTGGGACCATCCATAATGATGTCTACATTTCATGTAATGGCTACAGAAACTGCCACCACTTCTTGTGTAATAACGTCCACATTCTCCAATTAAGTACCCACTTATGTCCGTAACTGTCGTAATTTCTGAAACTTCTCCTACTAATGACCGTAACCACCATCATTAATGACCATAATCGTCGTAACTTTTGAAATGTTTGCCACTAATGTCCGTAACCACCACCATTAATGACTATAACCACCATGACTTCTAAAATGTTTTCCACTAATGTCCATAACTGCCACCATTAATGACCATCACCCAACATTTTAAATTCTCACTACTCGCATGATTTTTATTGTGGTTATTAAGAGACAAAAATAGAGACGTTGATAATCATGGCCTCATGCGAGCATGGGAGTGTTGACATCAACACTTAGCCCCCAAACTTTTAATAGCATGCCAATGCAAGGAACAAGACCACAAAAATTTTAAAATGATGCAATAGATAGGGAATTACAGACATCACAAAACAAACAAATGGAAACTTAAAAGTAAACTAAACATGATTAAAATAACCATATAATCAAAAGAGAACTAAACATGGGCTACCCAAACCACACCATCTTATTTAATTCAACTCTAAATATATAATTTTATTTATTTTAACTATATAAATTTATATATAATTAAAGTATATAATTATGATTTCTTTCCTAATCTTTTTACAAAGTAAAAGTTGACAGCATGCGAACTACTTTGAGCACAAGACCCATACTAAACTTAATGAGGAGGACAGACTCATATTAGATTGTGACTAGTCACAACTTTCAAATTTTTCCTTGGAACCTTTTTTTTTTTTAAAAAAAAAAGGTTCAAAAGGGGAAATAGAGGTTAGGGTTAGGATAGTTGTCAGACCCCATCACACTTAAGAACTTATTACACTGCCAATGAACATGGTCGTCATTCTTTGTTTTTTTTTTTCTCTTTTTGAGGAAACTTTGCCCATAGTGTATTTCATTCTTAAGATAGGAATTCCAATATGAGTCTAGCCGATTAGCTACACTACCAATGAACACAGTCTTTTTAGAACTTTGCCCATGGTGCAGTTCAACCCTTGTGTATGTGCCTTTAATTGCAGTTTGATAGCATCATAGCAGGTCTCCTGGGTGGCTAAGGGTTCTCAAGTGGAGATGAACACACTTCTCCCCATTATTCACAGGGTAACCATGGATCATCACACTTGAGGGCTAGGGCTAATGAGAGGGAAAATGGGGTTTTCCAAGGTCACCTAGTGATTATGGCTAACCCTTCTCCAACATCACCTATCCTACACTCACATGATCATGATGATTACATGATAAGTTAGCACAAATCTCATGCTCCACAATCCAACATAATTAAAGAAACTAAAACCTTGAAAAAGACTAGAAAGAATTAAAGCATTATTGAAATATATAATATAAAAGATATTTTATGTAATAGTACTAGGAAATATTATATAAAGGATCATACTCACATTATTTTCGAATGGTGTCCTGATGACCCAATGCCTAGTAACTCAAAAGATCATAATGTTTACTAAAATCTTATGTAAAGCAAAAATCAAAACAATATGCCAAGAATGAAATGATGGAAGTGCAAGGAAAATATGCAAATGCAACTATATACAAATGAAATGCATGGTGAAGAAGAAGAAAACATGCAACTAAGAATCTACTAGGTGTACATGTGGGGCACCTGAGTAGAAACGCTTTAGATGGAATGCATTAAAATTTCTAGGTAACTTATGTCTTTGCACATGAGCAACCTTGTACACATTGGAGCCAATGATGTTTTTAATTCAAAATGGGCCTAACCACATAGGAGAGAACTTACCTTGAAGATTTTCTTGGTCAAATATTCTTCCTTTTTCTAAGACTAGGTCTCCTATCTTAAAGACTTCACCAATGTACTTCCTATCAAGACATTGTTTAACAATTTGTCGATGCTTAAGATTACGAAAATGAAGACCTAATCTTAACTTGCTTGTTCATTTTGTATCAAGTCTTTCTCTGATATAAGTTTTAATGGGAGGTTTAGGTCTTGGTGGGTCATCAAATATAGCCTTTCTAGGAGAATGTTCCATGGATGTGTCATTAAAATTTAGCACACCTTCAAATGTTTTAAGAGGTAGGGTCTTATTTATATCTTTGTCTTTCCCTAAAGGTGGTGGATTACTTAGACGAAATCCATCATGTTGTTGATAAGGCAAGGTGTCTCCATAGATTTCTTCACCTTTTCTAGAACTTTGATGGGATCGGGTGGAATTTGCATGAGAGACATGATTTATTTTTGTAGTTCCACTCACATAGTCATTTACAACATATTTGCTATGCTCAACCTCAATAACCCCAACATAAAGATTAGTGTTTTGATCTTCCAAAGATTGATTTTGTTGATCCAAGGCGGTAAATACTTGTTTGTAGAAAGGTTCTCAAGGTATGATCATGTATTTAGATTTTCCTTTGATAGGGATTAATAGTTTTGAGAAATCTAATTTAAAGAAGCCCCCAAACTTGGCTCTAAAAGTCCTAGATAAGAGCACACCATAGGTGGGCAACATGTCAACTACTAGGATATCAGTGTAACATGTAAATGTAGGATATTATTTAAGTTGCACCTTCATTGTTTTCAATGATCCTACTATTGGTACGTCAGATCCATCGATTTGAAGCACACTTTTTGTTTGTGGTATCATTTGTGCTCTTAAAGTCTTACATACCTCAAGTGACGTGATACTAATAGTTGCTCTAGAATCCATCAAACAATTGTGGACATTCTTTCCTAAAATAATCAGAGTTGTTAGAAAAGGAGGTTGCTCTTTCTTGCTCATCATGGAATTGTTTACATTTTGTACTGATAATGTGTTAGGACTTTCTTTGAAGTGAACTTGCCTTTCAAGGGTTGGGGATTTTCCTTTATTGGTTTCTAGTTTATGAACTATCTCTTGAACCACCTCTTTCATTTTGTTAAATTTTAAAATATCATACATTGAGATGTTAGCTTTGGTTTTCTTCAAATCCTCAACGAGGACACAAGTCTTAGGCATGCTTTTGACTTCTTGTTGAGGTGGAGTTCTTCTAAGAAGAGGAGGGGAGTTTACTTGTTGTGGGGCATTTACTTGTAATAACCCAATTTGGTTGTTTACATTGTTAGGTGTACTGACCTAAATCGTCGGTGTAAGGCTGGAATGGAAATAGACACTGAGAGATCGTTGGGCAGCCATAGTTGACCCTGCCTTCGCTTGAGGGCAAGCTGGAAAAGGGAACGAAGGCAGAGTGCCTTGGATGATTTGCATGCAAATCAACCAAGGACTTCTCCGAGCATAAGCTACGGCTAGCGCTAGGGTTATCGTAAATAGAATGTAAACAGAATGTAAACAATGATACGAAATGTAAATAAAGCATACAGGATTATGAATAAAGCATAAACAAAGTTATATTTGTAAAGCATAAAAAGAACTTAAACAATGTGAATGGGAGGCAATAATGAAACTGTATTGTATTGTTTTAAAAAAAATGTGCACCGGTCAAAGCGTAGTTGCACAAGTGTGAATGGCAAGTCAAACGCCTAGCCCCGGAAAAATGTGACACGATGATGTGACGATGTGAGAAGAACTTGGAAGCCAAAAATCGGATGTGCCGAGTGCCCAAGGATTACAAGTTCTATCCTCCTTCGGAATCGCCAATTTCTCCAATCTTTGCCTCTTCCAATCTTCTTCTCCTT
>MNCI01022583.1:628948-666942 GCA_015680685.1 Gnetum montanum | reverse complement strand
AATGTACTTAGCCAAAATTGCACTTTTTGACCTTGAAACTGATGATTCTTGACACCGACGCTTGCCGTCGTGATCTGTGGGCCCCAAGGGGACCTTGCTTGCTCCATGGTGGGCTGCTTGAAGCCATTTCAGAGGCTCTGAAGTTTTCTGGAAGTGTTGCTGAAATTTTTGTGGTGTTTCATTAGGAACTCTCCTATTTGGAGGAGTGTAAGGGTCATTCCTAGTTTGTTGCTATGTGTTGTTCATGATGTCATTAAGTTTACGATAGCGAGTGTTATGTGGGTTGGGGTTGCTTACCATAACTTTCTCCAATGAGGAAACCTCTTTGTTTTCTATTTGATGAGGTACATTAAGGACCATAATAGGAAGTTTCCCATTTTTTTGACCTTGGGTGTTGTCACCATATAATGTTAAAAATTGGGGACAAGTCTTCTCAGAATGTTGCCTAGTGTTATGAAGGTAATAATAATTGTCATTGACTAATGAACTAGGCTTTTCTGGTTGTAGAGGACCCTTGTTGTTTCTCTTTAATTCAACTACTTCGTTTGAAAATTTTTGAAGCGAAGTTAATCTCTAGGTTATTTGATCTTGAGCTTGAGTCATGGGTTCAACAAGATTAGGTACCTTGTTTGGGTTTATGATGGACTAAATTAAGGCCTTAGATTGATCCTCATTGAAATTTGTGTTAGATGCTAGAAATGGACAAGATGTGGGACCTTGAAAGTAGTTGTTTGTAGGTTGAGTCATTTGAAGGGGAATGGGAGTTTGGAACATAATGTTGGTCATTGGGAAAGTTGGTAGAGATAGAGGAATATGTTGCATAGGATTGCTAACGCTCATCATTCCAAACTAGGTTTGAATGCTATTCATAAGGGTAATTTGTTCTAGCTCCACAACTTTAGCCATTGCTTTCTATATTTCTGTTATGTTAGGATCCGATTTGATGACATAGGTGAAGAATGGGTCAATGGTAGAGAGGTAAAAGTTGAGGATGCCATTGGGTTGTGGATGCATCTCACTTGGCACATAGACCACTTGGTGAAGGAATCTAAGGTTATAATCCCTAACATATTCCTCAAGTAGCTTTCTTAAGCTGGTAAAGTTACTTGATGCTATGGCAGGGCTTATGAATTTGTCAAACTAAGTCAAAAACTTATTTTTGAACTCCTGCCATGAGTTAATGGAGGCATTAGGGAGCATCAGAAACCATTGGGTTGCTTTGGTTCTAAACGTTTTCACAAATACCCTACATGCCACATCATTTTGGACAATGTTGTAGATGCCTAGTAAGGTTTCAAAACATTATACATGTTGGCACGCATCACTAGTGGGGTTTGTGGGATCGTAGAACAAATTTATATTTTGAAGTGATTTTGGGATATCATGATTGATGAAGTGTCATTTAGTCAATGCGTCAACTGGGTCGCCTATACGCAGCCGCGTTTACGCGGGCCCATCAACGTAGCCACCCTGGGTCAACGTGGGCCCGTTTATGCAGCCACCTTTCCTGGCCTATAAATAAGAGGGCCTTCTGCCTCATTTAGGCATCTTTTGAGTAGTTGTAGCGAAGCTCTTGCAGTTTGTTCTTGTAGGAGATAGAATATTTTCCAAGTGCCCACAGCAGGTGTAAGAAAATTGATTAGCTCTTTATTCAAGCGTTGATGTATCTGAGCCCATTGGCATGACGGCAATAAAGATGACCTATTCAAGCATTCCTTGCAGCATTTGGACTTAGTTATTTTATGCAATTAATAGTTTAATATGTTTATGCTTTATTAGTTACTTGTTAATTACTTATGTTTTTGTTATTATAATTTCAATCATTATTGTTCATTTGTAGTTTGTTAAAACCATAAGTACGACCATCTCGAACGTAACCCAAACACTTGGTAAGCCCAGTGACACTTAACGTCTGGTAACCCAGAAGTGTTGGGAGATACTCAGAACATGCTCGGAAGATGGGACTAGATACTTATGCTAGGAGTAGTTAAGATTTAGATTAAGATAATTTTAGATTAATTAATATTCTATTCTTATTTTCCAAGATAATTAGTCGCCGAAAAGATAATTAAAAAGCTATGAAAATCATTAGCCTTAATCTCACTTAACCATCGTAAATAGAACTTCAAAAGTGAGATTAGGATGACAACGACCGTTCTAACCCAAGGTTTCACTGGTTAGAAGTCTAGTGCATGTTAAGTGCTTATAGTCTGCAGATTTCGACCGAGTCTCTTGTGAATTCTCATGATTCATATGGTTGGGTGTAGGGGTACCTAGCTGCTCATCATTGGCATCATTGCCAGGGATTGCTAGTCTTACATGCGTCATCTGACCTTAGTGAAATTATCATTTAAGTTGTTGGAATGGACCCAGGGTAGAAATATTTACGCACGCTAGGTGAATTCAAGTAAATAGTAAGGTACACTGATTATATGGACCATCTAACGTCCAACATTTTTTCTCACAGGAGAGATGTATTCGAACCGCCGGTGCCACAAGAATGTTAGGTGATGTACAAACATCCCAATGAATATGTCCCTTATTTCACATTCATCCTTCATTAGGATGAGCATCTCCAATGGTAGGACATGGAGGGTAGCATCATGCTATCGCCCGACCGAGCGGCTCTTGCGATGCTATATCACAATCTGGGCAGATTGGGCATCCAGGAGCAGGTGGCGGAGTATGTCATGGAGAACCATGACTACTAGGACTATCATCCCACAGAGGCTCAACGGATAAGAGATCAGCAACAGGCGGAGAGATATGAACAGTAGAAGGGGAAACAATTCAGTAACCCCTTATTCTCGCAAGGGCTACAAGACGATGGGGATCCCGTATTTCATGATACCCATTCGACTAAACTTCCCCTGGGGTAGCAGTTCATCTAGTCAACCATTCATAACAAACCTCCAAGTGACCACGATCCTCAAGGGGATGGAGGATCACACAGCAAGGCTATGCTGGATGATCGAGGCCATCATCAAGGTAGATGGGGAGATCACCGCCAGAGTTGTGGTGATGCCTCTCCTTCTTCTTCGTCCTTTCCCTCTCCTGCATCTTCCTCCAGCTGAGGCTCTAAGTGTAAAAGGGAAAGGTTGGAGCGAAAGGATAGTGGTAAACAAGTTCAGAAGGGGCAACGTGAGGAAGCACGCGACCAATCGTGTGATGCTCGCCAGCATGAAAGGAGGGGTAGCCGGAATTGTCACAGACGTCATGGTCCCCAACAGGACTATGATTCAGACGAGCTGTTGTTAGCTACTCGAAGCATGCTCCAGATCATAGAGGCAGTTCACATTCCAAGTAGGCACATAAAGGATAGTCGGATCAAGCGTGTTGATATGAACAACATCCCCAGATTTGAAGGGGGACACAACTATGATCTGCAAACCCACCTATAGGCATTCCATGATGCCTGCACCCTACAAAACATTGATAATGATTAGCAATGGTTGAAGCTATTTCCTCGCATGCTCATCAAAGAAGCTGAAAGTTGGTACCAGTCCTTGGAGCCGGAATCAATCAGAAGATGGAGTACGATGCTTGAAATCTTCAATGAAAAATATCAAATGTACTCTAGAGTGGTGAATCTGAGATGGCAGATCCAAGGTTGGAAACAAGGGAATCATGAACCCTTGGATGCCGCCATGAGCAGGTATTACTCATTGTTACATCGGTGCCTTGGTCATGGTTACTCTCAGTGGGTACAACTTTGCCACATCATTGATGAGCTCCATTTTGAAACACGAAAGATCCTAGGCATGTACGCCAAGGGATGATTGTTGGAACTAAGGGCCCATCAGTTGTAGTGCCTAATTGAGTAGGTGGCCAAGGAAGAAGGAGAACTTAGGAAAAAGGAGAGTGCAAAAGAATTCAACTGGGACCCTTCCCTCAGAAAGAGGGAGGTCCAATTTTGTGATGAGGAGGATGAGTCACCACTAGAAGCAGCGGTGAATAGGAATACTTTGCCGTTACAAAAGTTCACATCTGAAATATCAGCAAAGGTGGAAAAAATGTGGGATTCTTTGGACGAGAAATTCCAAAGTGTATTGAAAATTTCAAAAGAGTCCAAAGAACAAGGTAGCAACTGTGATCGGCACCAGAAGAAGGGAGCTGAACATGCCCAACATAAGGGTAAGGGAAAAGTTGTTGTAGCAGAGCATGTTGCAGACTCTAACACTGAGGAGGACGATGAATGTGGCATATGCCAATATGAACATCCTAAGGGATGTTGTCTTGTGGTGTCACACCTTCAAGAGTTTGATGTGTATGCTTTGAACCCTTGTTTAGTGCAGCGGCAGACACCCCGAAGGTTGCCTTATCTACAAGGCAACCCCAGGTGATTCCACCACCAGCAACAAGGATATTATCCAAGTGGAATGCCCTTGCAACCATAGGAATACTTCCAATAGTGGAAATAACCACAAGCATGGGGTTGCCACCTCCAAGGTAGCAATACCCTTACAAGCAATTAGATCCTTATGAGTACTATGTTCAGCAACCGGTCTCCCCAAGAGACTCTTCCAGTCATGTGGCCTTTCCCAGCTACTACCACCCCCCTAAATATTTTCGACATCCATCTCCATCACCCATGGGGGCAAACCCACATCTCTTCTACCCTCTGTTACCTTCTTCTACCATTCCTCCACACCATCCCACTCAGTTGCCACCCACTCCATCAATGAAGAGAGAAATACCGCCACAGCCACAGCAAAGAAACACTACGAGGGCTGTCAACTTACAACTGGCACCTCAGCCAAGTGGACCAAAACCCAAGCCATGCAAACATCCCTTTTTCTGGCCTAATAATTTGAACACACCCTTACCTACGCCTGTGGCCAGTGCCTTCAAACCTACTAATGCCTCTACCATCATACTACCCGAGTAGTCCTCTGTTCCACTGCACTCCAATGTCCAAAAGGTCATGCTCGCACATGCTGTGACTGACTGGATCAAAGCAGGTTCTCTTCCCTAAAAATTAACAGATTCGGGAAGCCCCCTAATCTATCTTCAGGTGGTAGGGAATGAGCCATGCAAAGCTCTTCTGGATTCGGGGTCAGGGATTAATTTAATCTCTCATGATATGTACATGAACTGGAACTTGCCCCCGCTAAAGAAGAGCAACATCTGGCTCAAGTTAGCAGACCACTCCATCACCATTTCCTTGGGTTTGGTGGAGGAAATTGTGACCACCATTTGTGGGTGGTCATATCCTACTGATTTCCTAGTCATCCCTGTAGAGAACTGTAAGGGGAACTTCCCAATCATCATGGGAAGAGCCTGGCTAAGCATGGTGGATGGACGACTAGGACTCCGAGATCTGTCCCTAGAAATTTCAAAGGAGAATCCTTTCGAAAAGATTGAGAAGAAAAGAGTTCCATGCATCACACACAGTGACTCAAGGTGCAACTATGTGTAGCAGTTATGGTTTGCTAAGCGGATATCCATTCAAGCATGCAGTCAGTGTACCGAGGAATCACCTATTCAATAGTGCCTGTATGCAGCAGCCACTAACCAAGAGGGCACCTAGTGGCTGACAGCTGATCCTACTAGCAGCACATTGTGCATAGAACCATCTGAGGGGCTAGTGCAAGCCTATGTTGACAACATGAATGGGATGGAAGTGGTTCATCAACAAATCTCCACTGTTGATGACCAAGATGACTGGGGAACACTACAAATCCCTAAGAGCCTCAAACAAGAGCCCCTTGAGTTAAAGCCTTTACCGGCTCACTTAGAGTATGCATTTTTGCAAAATGACAAGCCGATAATCATTAATGCCACTCTTGCTCCAGAATAGAAGAAGAAATTGCTAGAGATGGTAAACAAATGGGTTGCTACATTCGCATGGTCATATCTTGAGTTGACCACAGTTGATCCCAGGGTTTGCCAGCATTGGATCTACCTTGACCCTTCCATGAAGCCACAACGACAGCCACAAAGATGGTTGAATCCCAAATTGAAGCAGATCGTAAAAGATGAAATTGAACAATTTCTCAAGGCAGGATTCATCTATTCTGTCACCGATAGCAAATGGGTTAGCCCACTCATTATCATACCCAAGAAAGGTGGCAAGTGGAGGGTCTATATTGATTTCTGGTTGCTCAATATGACTACCTTCAAGGACCACTTCCTACTTCCATTTGTGGACCAAGTATTGGACACCATCGCAGGACACCGATACTACAGTTTTTTGGATGGTTATAGTGGTTATAACCAAATCCAAATAGCACCAGAGGACCAGGCCAACACAACGTTCACAAGTCCATGGGGGAATTTTTCATATAAAAAGATGCCCTTTGGCCTATGTAATGCACCTGCGATGTTCCAACACCTTGTCTTAAGCATCTTCCAGCAACAAATTGGAAATGGTGTAGAAGACTTCATAGATGACTTCTCCACCTAGGGGGCCACGTTCGAGCAAGCCTTGGACCATCTACAGCAGGTTCTAAAGAGGTGTGTAGACACTAATCTATGGCTCAATTGGCAAAAGAGCCATTTGATGGTCCAAGAGGGTTATTGTGCTAGGGAATCGCATCTCATCAACAGGGATCAGCGTAGACCCTAAAAAGATCAAGGTCATCCAAGGAATCACTCGTCAACCAAGTACTATCAAAGATGTTCGGTCATTCCTTGGACACACTGGTTACTACTGGCATTTCATAGAGCACTTCTTGAAGATAGCCAAGCTGTTGGTAGAACTTACAAAGAAGGACACTCCATTCGTTTGGACCAAGGAATGTGAGTCTGCATTCCAAGCGCTGAAACAGAAACTTGTAGAAGCTTTGGTTCTACGGGCACATGATTGGTCCAGACCTTTTCACATTATGATGGATGCCTCCAACTATGTCTTGGGAGTTGTGCTTACACAGTGTGATGATCAGAAACATCCCTATTATATCCACTGTGCATTGTGGGTGCTCAACTGAACTATACCACCACCAAGAAGGAGTTGATGGTGGTGGTGTTTGTCTTGGAAAAATTTCAGCACTATGTGCTCGAATACAAGGTGTTTGTGCACACTGACCACAGTGCTATTCAGTTCCTGATGAACAAACCAACGGTGAGTCCCTGCATAATCCAGTGGCTAGTGATTCTTCAGGAGTTTGATCTTACCATGGTAGATTGAAAGGGGACTGAGAATGTGGTTGCTGAGCACTTGTCTCGATTACGATGGGATGACGCAGAAGAGGAGGAGCCCTTATCCGATTAGTTTCCAGATGAACTCCTCTTCACAAGCTTCATTGATCCTTAAGCACCCAAGGAATCTCCTTGGTTCAACCACATCCTTACCTTACAACCCAGGAGCTACCAAAGGAGTGGAACCATCGGTAGAAACAACAGTTTCTCCATAAGGCCAAGCATTTCATGGAAATCAAAGACCACCTCTACAAGGTGTGCGCAGATGGCTTGGTTCGATGGTGTATCCATGATGATGATACACTGCATGTCCTCCAAGATGCTCACAACAGCCCTTGTGGGGGCCACTATGCTAGACATCAAATGACCATTAAAATCCTGCTCACAGGGTATTACCAGCCTACACTTTTCAAGGATGCACAATGGTTCACTTGCTCCTACAAACGATGCCAAAGAGATTGTGGGATGACGACATAGTTGGAGGGATCTCAACAGTGGATCCAGCCACTGGAGCCCTTCGACATATGAATTCATGGGGGCCATCACCCCCTTGTCAAATGGAAAGGCATACATCATCATGGCTATGGACTACTGTACAAAGTGGGTAGAAGTGGCAGTGGTCATTGAATTTTCTTCCAACACCACCGCACGATTTTTCCAACAACAAATCATTACCAGGTTTTGAGTGCCACATGCACTCATTGTTTATAATGGGACTCACTTCACGGGTGTCACTTTTCAAAAACTCATGCAACGCTTAAGGGTAACACATAAATTTACAACATCCTATCACCCCCAAGCCAACGGGCAAGCCGAAGTCACCAATAGGGAGATCACCAAGATCCTTACCTAAACCATTAGCAAATACAAGAGGGATTGGAGTACCAAGCTCAATGATGCCCTATGGGCCTATTGCTCCACTTGGAAACTTCCTGTAGGGTACTCTCCCTATGAGTTAGTGTACGGAAAGTTGCCAACACTTCCAATCCAAGTAGAACTCTAGACACTATCCACAGCCAATGACCTCGGCCTTGACCTACTGCTAGCACAACATGAACGATTAATCAATTTAAGTATGCTAGATGAGAACCAACTAGTGGCCCTATTTTCAAATGAAACCCACAAGGCCTATAACAAGAAATGACATGATCTTAGTTTTCGGAAGGTCACATTTCGATGTGGAGACAAGGTATTGTATTGGAACTCCTCACATGTATCCCAACCAACTAAGTTTCAGACACTATGGGAGGGATCTTATATTGTCTCCGAAACCTTTCCATCTGGGGCCTTGCTCATCCACAAACATAGGGATCCCACCAGAACACAGTTAGTCAACCGCCAATAACTAAAACCTTTCCATGAGCTCCACACAACCAGTGCCACCACCTCGTCATCAACTGGTCATCCATGTTCCATTTTTCGTGTCTCCTCCTTTCCACCTAGTCATGGGGGAGACCATCATCCCTACTGATCCATTCCCTACTCCCCTTACCATTTTATCATTTTTTGTTTTACAATTTTTTGTTTTACACTTTTTGTTTTACACTTCTTTGTTTTACACTTTTTTGTTTTACAATTCTTTGTTTTACACTCTTTTTTTTAAACTTATTTGTTTTCCACTTTTTTGTCTTTCACCATCGTTCATACATTTACACATTCTTTGCACATCATTTCATTTTCTTTAATTATTTTTCATTTTTTGTACCTGTCTATTTTTTTGCGTAATGGCAGACATCATCGTATTGTCTTCAGATGTTCGGCATGGTCAGTTTTCATTATGATGGGTACTGTAATAGTCTTCCTCGTTATCTGTCTCCTGCCATTGCATGGTTTTCCTTGGATTTTATGCTTGTTTTCACTTCATAAACTCTACAGTGAGTCCATGACACTCACTGATTCACCATTCCATGGTTTTCCTTTTGTTGCGAACATGCAACCCCTTCACTTAAAAACATTTTAATTAATGTGTGACTTGTGTAGTTCCCAGACTATGGGATGATCCAATGGTTTGAATTAGGTGTGACTTTAAGGGGAATGCTTTATTCATTGTTCTGTTCTATTCCCCAGGTTGCTGATGTGTCCTCACAGATTTCCTCCCACTCCAAGTCTCTCTCCATGGAAGCTTCTAGGCAGTTCGACCTTGCATGGTATGGTCCTCACTGAAAAACATTCAAAAATTCAAAAAAAAAGAAAAAAAATAAACAAATAAAATGAGGATTCAAAGCACACCCCTTGGTCGGATGCATGCAAACACGCATGGTTCTTTGCATGGTGTGGTTCCCCCGAACAAGTAAAAAGAAATCTAAATCATGAGAAAATTCAAAGCACACCCCTTAGACTGCCTCTCACGGGCCATCTGCTTTAGTTATGGGACTTCCTTGGTCCCCTCTAACTTCATCCCATTTCACTTTCTCCTTTTCACATTTCCTAAAGTGGTGGTTATCTGTGGGGTCATTCTTCCTTCCTTGGGGAATGGCCGCGACTTCGTTTATTGCTGTGATGTCACTGACTGCAGATGGTTTTGGGTCTGACCTCAGGAAAGATTCTCCTGAGTCACTTAACCACAATCGCACATGGGGTTTCATGTGGCCAACATTCAAAATTTCCATCCTCTCCATACTTACCTCATTGCCCTTTTCATGTTTTATGTGTTCGTTGTGTTTTTTGTAGGTCTCTCATGCCTTGGTGGGTTCTCTTAGTTTGGAGTCTTAACTAGTTAACCCAAATTCTTGGCACCTAGGCCCATGGACCTTGGTGTTGAGGGTATGCAGGGGCTACAAAGGCTATTGCCTGCTATGGGGAGGACCCACCTGCATACTCCTGGTTCCACCTATTAAGCCTCCCATCCTTTGGATTTCTTGGTTGACTAGTTTTAGTGTCCCATCATTTGATTCCGTCCTCGCAGCATTCTTTTTACATCCCGTTCTTCAATTTTGTCTATTTTTCGCACTTCATTACCTTCCTCATGTCATCAGCCATGACCAAGCCTTTCATGCATTTCAATCGCCTCAATTTGGGTTTTCAAATCATTATTTTAGGTGTTTTTTGGGTTGGTCAATGTTGGTCCACGGGTGAACAATGCTACATATACAGGGCCCTATATACGCAGTGCCTAAGTATATGCGGTCGTGTATACAAGGCCCCATCGATGCAGCGTCCAACCCCTATATATACACCCACTATGCTTTGTATTTTCAACATTTGGAGTTCAAATTGAAGGGAGTTTTTGCCATTTTTTCTGCCTAACCCTTCCCGCCACACCTACATTCCATCACGTGTCTGCATCAACTTGTCCTTGCCCTTTTCCGCATTTAGAGGTATGCTCTCAGTCGTGGGGGGGTGGTGCCTTTGTGTAATTAATTAATTAATTAACTAGTTGTTAAATATGAAAACTTTGGTCCTAACCCCTAACTTAACACTCTGGAAAACTTAACGGTGTGCCTGTGCCATTAACATAACTTGGTCAAACTGAGAAAGTATATACGGACCATCTTAAACTACTTATGAACGGTCTAACGAATGGTTATGTTTGATTGCAGATGGCACCCAAACCGAGGCATCCAAGGGACAAAGGACCGTCACAACCAAGGGACAAGCACCCATGCACGAGAAGGGGACAAGGTGTGCAACCACCAGAGTATGCAGAGGGCTCTCATGCAACTGGGTCCTTCCACGAAAGACTTGATGTGGAATCTGTTCATTAGATTCCTGAAGAGGAGATTCATGGTGAGATATCGCTTGGGTATGAGACTCCTAAGATAGCACCGCGGATTGAGGTTACCCTGACCCAAGCCTGCCTTGATGCTATCACACCACGTGAGATGCAGCGAATGGTCCTCCAAGAGCTAAATTTTGGATCATTCCTTGAGAACATGCTAGAAGACGTGAGGCTCCAACTGCAGAACTCTCCGATGTCTCTCTCTTCTAGTTGAATCGACAACTAGGGTCTAGAGTAAGAATCAAAGACATTTATGTCTCTTACTCTTCAGAAGTAATAGCGCAAGCTCTGGGGTTTCCTAAAACTGGGGTAGATGTGGTAGAAATTCCAAAGTAGGCTGATCCAGAGGTAAAGGTGCAATGGACCAAACGGTGCTACGGGGTAGAGCGTAAGGAATACGGCTCCTTGACCATGATAGAGAGAGTATACTCAAAGATCGCATCTTACCATTTGAATCCAACGATAAGACCCAGCAAAATCACTACCTTCTCCGCTCATGCATGTGCTACCTTAAGTGGGAAATTTCTCATGAGTCTTCCACAGTTGTTGTTTTTGGAGATTGAAAAGAGGTTCATTGAGAATGAACATGGAAGATGAGCTTTCCCCTCTGAAAGTTATGCAAATGGGTAGGGATAGCATGATATTCTAATGATATCATCCAGTGTGCCCCAATTGCCTCGTGGTGAGAAATGATGAAAGATAAAATGCCTACTGCCACATAAATAGAGAAAGCGCACCAACCACCTCCACCACCTGCACAAACAATGCATCCAGGCTCGCAAAACACAGGAGAATACATTCGTGAGATTTGAGACATGCTCTTGAGCCAGCAAGAGCAATCTGACAGGACTAGTGGAGGAGAAGACCCTTCGGTCTATCGCCCTGCCATGAGCCACCTAGAGCAAGTGGCTTAATCAATCAACTTGCTTGAAAGGGCAGGGCTGATATTCTTTGCCACCTAAGCACCAATTCCAACCAAAATAGATCCAAGCATCCGAGATGTATCAACCGCAATCCAACAGTTTTCCCTGAAATCTCAGGGAATGCTTCTACCTTCTCGGTACGCTTGGAAGATGGTGAATAGGTGATGGTCCTAGTGATGTAGCACCAGGGATAGGAAGTTGTGGCTGAAGTGGTTGCTGATATAATTGCTATGGCTCTCAATGCACCAGCAGCACCTGTACTAAACATTCATGGACTACAAGATGTATAGGTGTTTTCCAGAACTTCGCGTAGCAAGATTGATGCAGCCCAACATGAATAATTATTGGACTGATTGGTAGGAATCAGGCAACTACTTTTGGATGTCTTTGACCTTTTGGACAACATCACTGCAACCCAATCGGAGCTGCTCTCAGTAAGGGGCAACAACCTTATTTTGAAAGGGCAACTAGAAGCTGCTCAAGCCGCTTGTCAGTGCTTGGCAACTGAGGTAGCCCAATTAAGAGCCCAGCTTGCTAACCCTACCATCCTCAACCATGAAATCATCAAAGATGAAGCTTTTCAGCAGCTTCATTAAACTATGGGTTGTTGAGGATGTGCGAGAGATGATGATCCTTGACAAGTCCATAGTAGATGCTTGAGCCTATCACTTAAAAAAGGACTTGGTGAAGGTTCACTAGGAGAACGTGCAGCTAACCGTGGAAGTTCATCACCTGCGTAATGTTGGTGTAGAGAACGAGCACATGAAATATTTCATCCACCAACAGCAAGAGGAGCTAGCCAGGGTGAACACAGACATAAGAAGGTTGGCAGCTGAAAATAGAAATCTGTCAATGGAAGAGATTCGGGCATTGCTATAGAAGTCTGCAATTGAAATTGCCACTTGGAAAAATGAGGCCCTGAAGTTCGAAAAAGTTAAAAATCATTACAAGGACCAAGTGGGATTGTAAAAGGAGGTAAACAAGAAGCACATTCAAGTTGCTAAAGACAAGATGAACCAAGCACTCCAGTAGCTCCGAGAGGGAGGCAATGTATGGTCATCCATCTTCGATGGGTTGAACGCCTACAATAAAGCAAAATCTACCTAAAGGAGCTGCAGATCAAGGAAATGACAGAATACATGAAATTGGCCAACCTTCGATATGTAAACCTGGCTATGCTCATAGCTGGGAGACTACGGTCAGAGTTAGAAAAGCAATGGCCACCTCATATTCCTTATACGAGGGAGAGTTCTAGGTGCACAAGGCAACAAAACAAAAGCTAGCAATAGCAAATGCAAAACTTGAGGTCCTTCACCCAAGATTTGAAGGACAACGTATAGTCACAGAGGACCTGGCCTAAAGAATGAATGACTACCAGTAGCTACAAGCATCAATCCGAGCGTTCGACATCGAATGTAAGCAGTTTGCAGCCTAGTTTCTCAACTTAAAAGAACTCATTCCAGCGCTGCCTTGCCCTTGGGAAGTTCCAGTTCCAGCACACATTGGAGAAGCTGCATGGACTATGAATGACCCCAAAAGTAAAGAAGAAAAAATGAGGGCTCTCTTGGAGGCTTTCTGGCTACCTCTAGAAGTTGTAGCTGCAGTGGGGCTACAAACATTCGTGCCACCACCAACACATGGGCCAGAGGCTAGAGAAGGTCCGTCAGAACCACTGCCCCCAGGGACGATGTGATCTTCTCCAACAATTTTGTGCATCATCCTACACAGCAGAGGTTCTAGGACCAGCAAGGTGTTCAATTTTGTCTCTGAACACTGCCATTTTTGTAATTTGTCCCCCTCTGTAACTCAGGCACTTGGTTAAATTTATGTTATGTCATGTGTGTGTCATGTATGTGTTTATGTTATGTGTGTTGTAAATAAGAATTCATACCTTCCGAATTGTAAAGTAACTTGAGGATGAGTTTTTGCTCAGTCATGGGGGTATGATGAAGTGTCATTTAGTCAATGCGTCGACTGGGCCACGTATACAAAGCCATGTATACACAGCCGCGTTGACACGGGCCTGTCGATGTAGCCACCCTATGTCAACATGGCCCCATTTATGCAACCACCTTTCCCAGCCCATAAATAAGAGGGCCTTCCACCTCATTTAGGCATCTTTTGAGTAGTTGTAGCAAATCTCTTGCAGTTTGTTCCCGCAGGAGATAGAATATTTTCCAAATGCCCACAGCAGGTGTAAGAAAAGTGATCGGCTCTTTATTAGAGCGTTGATGTATCTGAGCCCATTGGCGTGACAGCAATAAAGATGAACTATTCAAGCATTCCTTGTAGCATTTGGACTTAGTTATTTTATGCAATTAATAGTTTAATATGTTTATGCTTTATTAGTTACTTGTTAATTACTTATGTTTTTGTTATTATAATTTCAATCGTTATTGTTTATTAGTAGTTTGTTAAAACCATAAGTATGACCATCTTGAACATAACCCAAACACTTGGTAAGCCAAGTGACGCTTAACATCTGGTAACCTAGAAGTGTTGGCAGATGCTCAGAACATGCTCGGAAGATGGGACCGGATACTTAAGCTAGGAGTAGTTAAGATTTAGATTAAAACAATTTTAGATTAATTAATATTCTATCCTTATTTTCCAATATAATTAGTCGCCGAAAAGATAATTAAAAAGATATAAAAATCATTAGCCTTAATCTCACTTAACCATCGTAAACATAACTTCACAAGTGAGATTAGGATGACAACGATCATTCTAACCCAAGGTTTCACTGGTTAGAAGTCTTGTGCATGTTAAGTGCTTACAGTCTGCAGATTTTGACCGAGTCATGCATGAACGCTCATGATTCGTATGGTTGGACGTAGGGGTACCTAACCACTCATCAATGATAATTAGTGAAGTTGAAGGGGTTGCTAACCAGGGAGCTGAGGGTTGATTAACTACCATCCTAGTCCAAGTTCTCCTAAGCATTAAACTTGAAAAATGTGAGGCTCGTTGTTTCCTTAATGCAAAGAGATGAGTGACTAGTCAGTTAGAAGTAGAAGAAAGTTCACTCATAAAACAAAATTATAAAATATAATTATTAGCATAAAACTATGAAATTGTGTAAAAATAAAAGAAAATATTGAAATAAAATATATATTTTTGGTAAATAAAAACACTAAATTATGCTACTTTTTTTAAATATATATATATATTTGAAAAGAAAAATAAATGTATAAAATTACAATACTTATAAAATTAAAAGGGAAAATAGTAAAATGCAAGATTTTAGGAAAAATAAACTAAAAATTGCATAATCAAATAAAACCACCTTACCTAACTCATGATTAAGGTAAGTATCATCAAAACACAAATTCAAAAATGGGATTGGAAATAAGGATTAAAAAAAAAACAACAAGGAAAAAGATTAAAGAAAAAAATGGGTGATGAGATTCGAAAGTTTTCAAGAAATGAATTTATGAGAACAAGATATAAAGGGCTCAAAAATTCTTTAAAAGATTTTTCAAGACAATGGCTGAAAATAGAAATTTTAAATAAAATAAGTTTGAAACAAGAAAAATGAGATTTTTAGGAAATAAAAACAAAATAGGGATGGAAAAGGATAGAAAATAGATATTTTAGAAAATGGAATAGCAATGGATAGAAAAATGGCAAGAAAAGCTATAAACAAAAGGTGGGAGAAAGGCTCTCCTTTTAGCTTCAAAAAGGTGTTGATGCATAAATTTTGGTCACACTAACACCGGGGAATAAAACTTGTTTTAGGAGACTATTGCCTAGGGCGCCTCACATATGGGTACCAAAACCCAGCAAAAATCCTAGCTGGAGAGGGCTACGTGCCCTTTTGTAAATAATAAACTAGAAATAAATCTAGAATTTAAATTAAATAATTGTCTTCAATACAATAAGTAATTAAAAGAACTAAATTTTCCCTAGTCCTACTAACATTGCTGGTCCATGACTGCTGATGGTATCCACTGCTGGGCAGGAAGACCACAATTGCCATGAGAGAGGGAGAGAGAGAAAAAGAGAAAGAGAGACTGCCCACTATAATCCGCGTAGGGCAACAACTACAGTTCTTAAATCCTGCCACTATCTGCCACCTTTTGTGCACCATCGTAGAGTGGAAGATCGTCCACCCATGTCTGCACCACTGAGACAAGCTCCTACCGTCACCAAGAAGATGCACAAAGATTTAATTTTGAGCCACTAACTCCTGCCTTGGACCCTCCTCGAAGGTCAACTAGAAGCCTGTAAAGAAAAGAAAAGAAAAGAGGAAACTGCTGCTTAGTGGAGATGAAGCTGCCCCTCCAGACTGATAGCCAGAGCCTACTTTGGGACTCTCTTCCTTGAGCATCCCCCCCCCCCCTCTAGACTCCATTTTATAGCCACTACAACCATCCATAATGATGTCTACATTTCATATAACTGCTACAGAAATCACCACCACTTCTTGTGTAATAACACCCACATTCTCCAATTAAGTGCCAACTTATGTCTATAACCATCGTAACTTCCGAAACATCTGCTACTAATGACCGTAACCACCATCATTAATGATCGTAATCACCGTAACTTCTGAAACATTTGCCACTAATGTCCATAATCATCGCCATTAATGATCGTAACCACCGTAATTTCTGAAACGTTTGCCACTAATGTCCATAACTATTGTCATTAATGACCACCACCTGATAGTTTAAATTTCCACTACTCGCATGATTTTTATTGTGGTTATTAAGAGATAGAAATAGAGATGCTGATAATCATGGCCCCATGCGAGCATGGGAGTGTTGACATCAACATGGATGTACCTTTTCTATTATACATAAATAAAAGAATATGATGTGAGAAACTAAACATGGAAAAGATTCCTTAAAATCTTAATATTATTTAATTAGTAAGTACTTTTTAGCTTAGAATTTAAATAATTAATAAATAACTCTAATCATAGAGTAATAAAATATCTGTGTTAGTTTAGCATTAAGAGTTTGGCATGGAAATTGTAAGTCATGGATTCAATTAGAATAGGCAACACCAAGCTTTCTCAAGGCTTTGCATAGGATTTTTCATAGTGGGTTCTATGACTTCATCAAGAGTTTGCAAAGTGCTTTTTCTACTTAGGGAAAGGTTTTGTTGCTATACTTTATTAAAGATAGGGCTCTAGCTACTAAATTTAAACTGCATAAAATTATTATTCAACTAAAAGCCCTAGTCATAAGTCAAGTAGGAAAAAAAAGCCCTAGTCATAAGTCAAGTAGCAAAAAAGGCTATGGAAAATAGATGCATGACCAGAAAGAAATACTAGAAAAGTAAAAGATTTTGATTAAAAAACAAATGGGTAGTATTAATGGATTGGCATAATAATAACTTTGAAAATTCTTTCCATATCATTAACATCATAGCTGCAAACTAAAAACTATGTATAATCAAGTTATGATGGCATAGCAACAAATGATAGTAGAATGAGTTATAAAGCAAAACTTAGAAAAAAGGTAAAATTTTAACTTTGAATCAAAGTAAAATTCTTTATGTTATATGATTACAAGGCAAGAAACAATTTCATAATATGTTGAAGCTTTATGTAACTTAATGAAAGAATTTTAAAAAAAAAAGAGCTTTAAATCTCTGATTTGCTAAGGTTCTTGAAATTCCAAAAGAAAATTTAATTCAAGTTATTTTTGATATCATAACAAATACAATGCACCTTTAAATCTCTGATTTGCTAAGGTTCTTGAAATTCCAAAAGAAAATTTAATTCAAGTTATTTGTGATATCATAACAAATACAACGCACCTTTCAATCTCATTTGGTAGAATTTTGGATACCTTTCTCACAAAATTCAGATAAACAATACCATATTATTGTGAAATTTAGTGATCCAACTACTCAAGGAAAATTTTGGCACACTTGTAGCAATTTGAAAGAAAAAAATTAGGTAAATGAAGATTTGGTGACAAAAGAGCTTGCTAAGGAAATGGAAGAATAATTGGGAAAAATAGGGTAAGGAAACTTTTTTATAGGCATAGTATATTACAATAATCAAAGATAGGGCATTTTCAAAAAAATATTTGAGCAGTTTGCACTATAGATTTCAAAGTTTAGATAGTGACATATCACCAAAATGGCTACAGTATATAATACTAGGTTTTTATAAAAAATTTTGATATTTTTAGAGTGGCTAAAACTTGGGAAGAACAGAATTCTAAGATTTTGAATTATCTGGTCTTAGTAGAATAGAAGTAGCTAGTGGCAAATCTCACATGCAAGAAAATCATCTAGATGATTATCTTATACTTTCAGAAAAAAAAAAACTTCAAAAGATAATTCCTCCTTTTTAACTTCAAAACAATTCTTTCTAGATGAATTCAAGGTAAAAATTCAAGTCCCATATACCATTGATGAGTAGTGGAGTAATCCTACCCCCAACCATACAAATCACAAGTGTTCACACACAATTCAATCATATTCCATGAACTTAGAACTATATGAATGCCTTAGATAACTAAGTGCTAAGATGTTGATTGTTGTCCTTCCAATCACACTTGTGTGGGCTCAGGTTGTATGGTCAAGTGTGACTAAGGCATATGATTATATTTTTTTTATTAAAATATTTAAATTATCAAAGATTAACCTACTTAATCTAAGTGCAAAAAGTAAATCTAATCTAGCTTAGCATGGAGTATCCATTCTTGATTAACCATACAAATCCTAAATATGTACTAACATTGTTGGGTTACCAAGTGTTCCACTAGTGGGTATACCAAGTGATTTATTGCTCGGATTACCAAGTATTAATATGTTTATACTTGAAATCAATCATACTCATGTGAATTGACTAAGTGCAATTGAAAAAAGTATTTAACTACATACATAAAAAATAAATGAACATTTAAAGTAAACTGTAAGAAATGAAATTAAAACACTAGTCCAAGTGCTGTAGTGGATGGAACAAAGTTTAATTTTATTGTTGTCATGCAAGTGTATCCAGGTACATCAAGCACTTGAATAAAACTCTATACAATTCATTCAATCTACACTATGGGCACTTACAGGTAAAAATATTCTAAGTTTCATGAGAGAAAAATGCAAGAGTCTATCTACAAAATGATCAAAAGTTTTCATAAATGTAGTGGGTATGCACAATTATATAGGCATTAATGGAGATTGTGTTAATGCATCAATGTTGATGTATCCCATGCTACATTGATGCATATATGTCAACAAGGTTTTGTCGATGTGATTGATGGATTTATTGTTCATCGACAATACTTTTATTGGAAGCTAATTTGTTGTCATTAAAGATTGAAGAAATGTATTAGTTTTTTAACATTCTATTTGAATAATAAAAATAACAAGATCTCAGGAGGCATTTGTAACACCCCCCAACCTAGACAGGGTTGACAAGGTATTATTTAAGAATAAGAACCAACCAAATCTCAAGGAAATGAAATTTCATGACTAATCAGAAACCATCAATGAGATATCATCTAAAACCATAATGGTGGAAGACAAGACCTCATGCTAATGTTGTCATAATATTTATGTAATCATCAAAATTGTATTAAGAACATGACTAGAATGTTTAAATAATTAGCTATAATAGATCATAGATATATATAATCACTATCCAAACATGAATCATTTAAAAAATTATAATTCTAGAATTAAAGATCTTAAAGAATTAATAATAAAAATGTAATAGGTCTTATAGTCTCATCCTATGGTTCAAATAATAACAACAAAGAGCAATTATTACAATGTCTCAATAAAAGGCAATACCATGACATATAGAGAAGACATAAGTATCTATGATTAATTCCACTTATGCTACACCACTAGATCCAACTACACCAACACTACGTGGAAAGGGAAATACATCAATCCAACTCGATTGAGTAAGGATAAGTCATAAAGGATCCCTAATCAACCAGAGATAGGCATCATGAAGCTAGATTATATCATACAAGGATATCATCTTGCAAAACATGTTATTATCTATATCCAACTGATACAATCATCAGAACACATAATCATGAATCCTTAGCTTAAGCTAATACAAAACATCCACATGTTCCACCACCAAGAAGCTCAACATACACAAATAACAATAGAGAAATACATAAGTCACATAATGTATTATCATTGATAATCTTCTCAAGTCATGCCATTAGGTCTATTAGAAGTTTTCTCACCTTCCTCACTAGTATAGGTAGTCATATCCATTACATAGTGCCATTGGAACTATTGATATCATTCCATTGTTAGTCTAGGTGTCCACAATCAATTCATTAGGCCCTTAGGACTATTTAGTTCATACCCTTACTAGTCTAGGCCACACCATGCTTGTAGGATTGTTGGGCTTAAGATTGCACTAGTCTAGGCATCGATTTTGAATCACCATCATATATCATAACACATCAAACAAGTTAAAAAAAAACATACAACCATTAGATACACATATACAGCAAGCATAAAGATAAACACAAGATTGGTGATGGTGACCTGACAAGATATCTTGGGCATCAAAGCCATACATGAAGCTCATAACAAGATATACAAGGTTCTATAGCACTTCCAAGGTGGATATAGAATAACCCAAACATATCCAAAGTAAGCCAAGATTAGGATGAAATAGAAAGGAAAATTGAGGTCTAAGCTTTTGTTTGAGACATCTAGAGGGGATGAGAGTCTTGGTTTAAAATATCTAGACTTGAAAGTGGGATGTCTGAGCTAAAATAAGATCAACCACTAGTGAAAATGTATGGAGCATGCTAGTGAGATGCTTGGAAGAGTCAAGACATCTTGACTAAAGACATTTAAGGTTTTTAAGATGTCTTGGTTTTCAATAGTTAATTTTGGATAAGGAATCTTGAAAACATTTGGGATGTCTAGCTAGGCATAAGGAGATCTTAGGAGGTTTGTCTAGGCATGTAAAAAGGAAAACTAATCATGCCAAAGATATGAAATTTAATCCTAGTTAACTAAGACTCAGTAATTCTCATAAATGTTTATCTAATCACACATAGAAATCCAAGCTAGTGTATAACTATCAAAATCATCTTTAGCCACAAAAGGTAAAGACCAAGCAAATCTTGATTGATAATATTACAAGGGAGATTCCAAGAATAACATTTTATCCAATTCATAGAAATCCATAATCATAAATGCATAATCTATTACACCCAACCAATTTTATGGTAGGAAAATTCATGGCAAATTCTTACGAATAAAAATATCCAAGAAACCTTGGTTGAAGAGCTCATGTGACTTACACCACAAGGCTCCTAGCAAACATAGCAACATCGAGGAAGATGCATCTAGATTAAAGAAAAATTCACCATTCTAGATGTGCAATTGATAAAAGCTCCTACTTCAATTTCCAAATGATCCTAAGATAGAAAGATGATAAAAAATTTCATTTCATGAAAACTTTTAAGAAAATTCTAGACTTTTGTTCTTTTAATGTACAACTGATACTTCTATTAATAAAGTGCATTTTGAATGAATTTATTCTTTCTCCAGTGAATCTATTTTTTTTATTAAATCTAAAATTTCTCTAACAAATCTAATTTTTTTCAATGAATCTAGTTTTTTTCTCTTCAATTTTCTCCAACAAATTTAATTTTTCCAGAATTCCCCTATAGAGGATTCTATATACTTCCAATTCTTCAACCAATGTTGAAATTTTTTTCTTCTTTTATTAATGTATAAATTTCTATTGATTCTCAAAATGCAAATTTACAAGCTAGAAGTAAAAAAGTTATGACACCTTCTTTTAGTGAGGTTGATGCAACTAAGACACCTAATTTTGTTCTTCTTCATTATGTATATGATTCATTGGTTATTAATCTTTCATCTTAGTATGTATTCATTTAAATCTTGTATTAATTACTCTATAATCAAAGTTTCATTTTGTAGTTAAATAATGTGATGAAAGAACATAACATATAATTCTTTCATGCTAGGTATTATTTTTCTTTTTTCTTGTTATTGAGTTAGGTAATTCTTTGATGATGCAACATGCCCTAGATATAGGATCTTTTACAAGGACTGAAAACTTAGAAGGGGGGTTGAATAAGTTTCCAAAATTTAAAATTGATCACCAAAAAAACCACACTAAATTTTTATGTGGTTCCCCAACTTGGGAACATCCACACTCAGTGGGTAGAATCCTTACACACCTCCAGACTTTGTTTCTAAAAAATGTGGTTTGAAGGATACCATACCCTGTATAAGTTCTAAGCTTCTCATCAAAGTGTTTCACAACAATGAAACCACTCAACCCCACAAGGTCCCAACAAGCTTAGAATGTGGTTTCAAGGATCCCACAACCTTTACAAAATTGAGTTCTTCTCCAGAGTGTTTTGATGCTCCATAAACTCAATCCCACAGGATCCCAACAAGCTCAATGACAATGCCTTCTTACAAGAAGCACATCAACCCCATAAGGTAACAAAAATAGATAAAAAGATACAAGGAAAGAATGTAACCACAATTACAAGTCCTTGTCATTGAAGCTAAATTCAACATACAATCATACAGTTAAGCAAATAATGTAATCATGAAGGACAAAGCATAAGAACATAGATATGACAATGATTTCTTTAATGTTGACAGCATTTTCACAATTCTCAAGAAGTTGATGTTTTCATATAGCTTTAGAGTTTCTAAAAACTCCTTGAAATTTGTGCAACAGCTACCTAGCGATGAGTGTAGACATCTCCTTTGAAGTTGGAACATCTACTTCAGCTCTACCTCAATTTTTGAGAGACGTCTCCTTGGAGAATGGGATATCTCTTGGGAGACATCTACTTTGCAAAGGGGATGTCTCTTGTTTCTTAAATATGTCTTCCTATGAATTCATTCTTCTCAACTAAGACATCTTCTGTTTCTTGGAGATGTCTCCTCAATTAGTCTCATTCCTAAGGCTTTTTCTTGTTGATTTTGCTTCTTCTTAATACTTAGAGCATATTCATTTAGTTTGTATTCTTTATTCTCATCCATATGTGTCCATGCTCTCATCTTTCCTATGAAGTCTCCATTTTGATAACCCATTGTAGATTTCGTTTCCTTGAGTCCTTATTCATGATGTCATGTTCTTGTTCATGACCTATAAACACATCATCCACAACATTCTTTGTTCTCTATTTTTTCAAGGTTTTGGCATACCAAAAGGTCAACAATCTCCCCCTTTTTGATGATGTCCAAAACTTAAGAAAATGGATTGGTAAGTCCAAAAATCAATTGAGCTAAAGATACTACATCCTTACTACAGTTACTCAACTCATAAGTCATTAGGACATATAATTGCAAAATTTCTCATGACCTATTTACATATATCTCCACCAAATCCCAATAGTGCACTATATTCCATAAATCATAATCATATTACAAGTCATTAAGTCATTTCACATCATCACATTACAATCAGAAATGATATTTATAATAATAGCATAGTTCACATCATCATATAAGAAATTCTCCTCCTTTTCAAACATCATAAAAAAGGAGTGGATCCTAGCAACAAGATAGATCAAAAGAGTGTACAATCTTCATTCAAGTAAGACATTATAAGAGTTTATAAATCTCTTCCATCAGCTCAAAATGGCATATGAATAAGCACATACATACTTTGACTCATAAGGAATTTTAGATTAGTCTCTAGATTAGGAGATAAGGCAATTTCTGATATGTCCATATGGATCACATGTATCTTGAGGAAGTTTAAGGTATATTATCTATTCATTTTTAGAACTTCATAAGATACTTCTTGCTTTAGTTCATATTAGTAATAGGGGGTTTAAGTACTCTAAGAAGGTATATTCATAGTGTGTAGTACTATTATAGAGATAAAAAAATTTAAAAAATTAGTTAAGTAAAGCACATTTCATAGCATTATTTCATAGGGCTTACAAACCAGATTCCATTTGAGAGCTGACCCTTATTAATAAGCCACAACTACTCCAAACATATCTAAGTCAAGCCTTTCAAATAATGTCCAAGAGAATTTAAAACCAAAGGCTGGAGTCTAAAGTTTGAGCATTTAGACTCATGTAACTTGTTTGAATAAGCCATTAATAACAAATAAACCAATGTCATACAATTCGATAATCACTCAATAATTTACTCTTTCTGAGGCATCAACAAAGGCTAGTAATTTCACGGCAAGAGAGTAAATACATATATATCCAACTTTGAAGGATTAGATTAATGCTAACATGATGGATTAAAACAAATCATGATAAATATTTCTGAAATATATGTCCATAAAGTAATTGATGATCACTCTAAGAATGTAAAAATTTTAAAAAATTGAACCAAAAAAATGTTTTGCTCTAGTAGTAGATGAATATACCTTTCATATGTCTTCAAACAATTTTCACACACTATCATGTATGGATGCTTCATAATAATTCATGAGGTCCAAGCTTCCCCTACATATGTGCTCATTTTTTACCTAAAGTTGATTTCTTTATTAATTAGCATTTTTTTAAAAAAAAAATTGTAATTCAAAAACTTGTAAAAAATCTTGGATAAAAATTAGTAAGCACATATTAGAATAAGTATTTATTTCTTCTTGACCAACCAACTAAACATTTCCTATAGAACTTAGTCCAATATTATTAAATTAGTGACATCTTATGATAAATATGGATGAAATGCCATTCTTGATTCTTAGATTCTATTTTCCTAAGAGAATAGGCCTATTTAATGACATGTATGTAGCTAAAAAGTTTAAGCATGGGAGATAGCCATACTATTTAGATCTTCTTCCCTATGAATAGAGATATATGTTTCACAAAGGAAATTTATAACTATTCAAGGATAGACCAAAGTTTTAACTGTAAGGAAATAGAAACTTACCATGACTTACCTTACTTGAATTTAAGATGAAAAAGACTAATGAAGTTTGAGATGAGGTCATCTATCATGGAGTACCTCCATGCCCTTTAATTTTCTTTCATTAGTTCTTTTGTATGATGAACCTACTTGTTCATGTTCTTTATGATAAGAGAAATTATGATTTTTTGTATCATCCATTCTTTTGAATATTTTTTCAGCTTTTAGCTCTTTTTCATTCCAAGTTACTGCTACTTGCAAAATACCCTTACTAGGAACCTTTTGGCAAGACCAAGCATTAATGCTATTTTGATCAACATGAGAATAACCAAAATCTAGTTTAATTCCATAATTTTCAGAAACAAATGAAGTGTCCTTAGGTATAGGGTTATCAAGCCTATTACACTTGAGCTAGAGCTTGTATCCTCTTGTGGATCTTCTTCTAAATCTTCACTCTCAGGCTGATTTTCATGGACCTCTCCTTCTTGAAAATATCTACATTTTCCTTTATCTAAAGGGGTTAGTAGTTCAATCCCAACCTTTAGGTCTGAGATTTCTTCTTTTAGTTTGAAAGATAAGGTATAAATTTCAAAAAAATTTCTATTCATATTTTACTTTACCTTCTTAAGTAGATAATGTAGGATGAGAATTTCTTCACGTAATTCACTATACCTTTCATCATACTTACCTTTTAGTTCATCAAAAATTTTTAGTGAATTTTCATTTGTAAGTGCCATGCAAATAAGCTGAGTTATCCACTTCTTCTTCACTTTTCTCACCATCATCCCAACTGGTGTAGAAGTTGGTTATTTTCATATCCACATCAGTCCTCTCTTTTCATTGCAACCTACCATTGCTACCTCTTAGTTCATCAAAAATTTGTAGTGAATTTTCATTTGTAAGTGCCATCCAAATAAGCTAAGAATCTTTTGTGGAGTTATCCACTTCTTCTTCACTTTGCTCACCATCATCCCAACTAGTGTAGAAGTTGGTCATTTTCATATCAACACCAGTCCTCTCTTTTCATCGCACCATGCCATTGCTAGGGCATTTCGAGGCCACATGGCCTCTTCCTTCACATATCCAACATTCTATTGAAAAAGCATCAAAATTAAAATTTGATAAATTTTCACCTTTCTCCTTACCTTTAAAGTTATATTAATTAGGATCTTATTGATTGAGACTTCTTCCTTTCCTTACAAGAAGTCATTAGACTCTTCTTGAAAGAAGAGCTATTTTCTCTTCGTTGCTCACATATTGCTCAACTAGTTCCTTTTCTTTGGATGTTGATTTTAAGGTAATGGACTTATCTTTTATTTCCCCTTCACTTATGAGGTTCATTTCATAAGCAATTAGAACACTTTGAAGCTCTTCAAATTTTAGAACTAAAAAGTCTCTAATCTCTTCCATAGTTGTCACTTTAGGTCTAAATTCCAGTTGTAATGTTCTAATCATTTTATTACATCACTTTCAAGAAAGTCCTTACTTGTACCCCTAATTTCCACAACTCAATCATTTGTCCTAGAGAAATAAGTTTTTATATTTTTACCTTCTCTCATTCTAAGTTTATCATACTTTGTAAAATTAAAAGTTTAGATTGCTTCACTATCAATGTTCCCTCATAGGTAGCTTTTAAAGTTTTCCAGATTTCTTTAGTAGGTTTACATCTACCTACTCTATTACATTTCAATTTATTTAATGCAAAATATAAAAAATTATTTGCTTTAGAATCACACATAAACTTATCTCTTTCTTTTTGTGTCCACTTGCTCCAAGGCTTGATTGCCTTTTTTTCATTGTCAACAAGCAGTTTGTAGCCTTCAAGGATGGATTTCCATACTTTAAACTCCATTAACTTGAAGAATCCTTGCATCCTCACCTTCCAATAGGTAAAATCAAAACCATCAAACATTGATGGCTTTGTGTAGGATGTTCCATCCATAGTTCACTCTTGAAAGTTGACATTGAAAGAAAGAGTACTGGGCTTTGATACCACTTGAAGATCAAGAACTTAAAAGGGAGGTTGAATAAGTTCCCCATATTTAAAATTGATCAACCAAAAAAACCATGCTTAATTTTTATGTGGTTCCCCAACTTTGGTACATCCACACTAGAAGGGTAAAATCCTTACACATCTTCAAACTTTGTTTCTTAAAAATGTGGTTTGAAGGATACCACACCCTATACAAGCTATGAGCTCTGCACTGGAGTGTTTTATCACAGAAAAACCACTTAATCCCATAAGGTCCCAACAAGCTTAGAATGTAACTTCAAGGATCCCACAACCTTTACAAAATTAAGTTCTACTCTGGAGTATTTTGATGCTACACAAACACTCAATCCCTTAGGATCCCGACAAGCTCAATGATGATGCCTTCTCACAAGAAGCATATCAACCCCAATTGGAAACCAAAAAAGAGAAAAAAAATACAATGAAAGAATGTAACTACAATTACAAGTCCTTGTTGTTGAAGCTCAATTCTACATACAATCATACAATCAAGAAAATAATGTAACAATGAAGGATAAGAGTAGAAGAGCATAGATATGACAATGATTGCTTTGATGTTGATAGAACTTGCACAATTCTCAAGAATTTGATGTCTTCTTATAGCTTTGGAGTTTTTGAAAACTCCTCAAACTTTGTGCAACAACTACCCAATGACTAGTATAGACATCTTCTTCAAAGTTGGGACATCTACCTAAGATCTACCTCAATTTTGGAGAGATGTCTCCTTGGAGAATGGGACATCTACCTAAGATCTACCTCAATTTTGGAGAGACATCTCCTTGGAGAATGAGACATCTCTTAGGAGATGTTTTTTGGGAGACATCTACTCTACAAAGGGGATGTCTCCTATTTCTTGAAGATGTCTTTCTATGAATTCATTCTTCTCAGCTAAGACATCTTCTGTTTCTTGGAGACATCTCGTCAACTATTGAGCTCAAGTTTTTTATGCTTTTTCTTATTGATTTGGCTTCTTCCCAATCCTTGGAGCATCTTCATTTATTTTGTAGTCTTTTTTCTCATCCATATGTTTCCATGCTCTCATCTTTCCTGTAAAGCCTCCATTTTGATAACCTATTGTAGATTTCATTTCCTTAAGTCCTTATTCATGATGTGACGTTCTTGTTCATGACTTGTAAACATATCATCCATAGAATTCTTTGTTCTTTAATTTTCTTAAGGTTTTGGCATACCAAAATGTCAACATTTTATACATAAGCATGTAATGTTGATAATGTGTAAACGAGCTTTAGATTTTGATGTCCAATTTGAAGAATATGCTAAAGTCCCATGTTTTGTTAAGTTATATAATCTTTGATTGATTTTTCAAAAAGTTGAGCACAAAATTTTTGGTCTTCTAGATCCCATTAAGTATATGTAGTCTGTTTCTACAACTTTTGATTTTCATAGAAATTTTTTGTTGAAATCAACCTTATCAATTTTAAAAAGGAATTGGTATTACAAGCAAAAGAAAAGAATTATATTAAACCAATTACATATTGTAAACTTCCTATTTCTTATAACTTTTACCATTGTGAAGGACATTTATTTAATTCTTTTCCTTTTCTGCTAAAAAAATTTGAAGACAAGAAAAAATATGTTAAGCTTGAAGATATAAGAAATTATGTTAATATCAATGATAAGAATGATCAAATGACAATAAAGAAGCTAGAGAAGATAGAAGCTCCTATGAATATTTTTTACTAGTACTAGAGAAAGTATTAAGCAGCCTATAGAAATAGCTCGTAAGAAAAATTTTTCCTTGTTCACTAAGAATACTATTAACTCAAACATTAAAACTAGTGTCGACAAGAAGGTTATAGTTGATGGCAAAAATTCATGACAAAAGATAAATAATAAGCCACAAGATGAAAATCTTCTACAAGTCATATCACTTTCTTACTTTAATACAAATATTGATATTAAACCATAACTCTCTATCCCAAATCCTTTTGCTATTTTAAGTTTAAGTATAAATGTTAAAAAGTGATGTAAATTTCATTAGGATTTGGACCTTCCTCCTTAGTAACAATTAATTTTTTTACTTACTTTCAAAGTATCAATTATAAGATTGTACACCTAAATAGATAATCCTAAATTTGGAAAGTTTTTTCTTTCCATATTTTTTATGATGTCTACTCAGTATCAAGCTTGTGATATATAATAGAATATTCTTTGCTCATTATTAACATAATTTTAGAATCTAACATCCCTCCCTCCCCCTGCCCACACCTCCTTCCATTTCCTAAACCTAAAAAGTGTATTTTTACTTTTTTTCTAGGATTACTTAACTCTTCCTTAGAATAATTAAATTTTTTTGTCCATAAATCTTCCAAAATTAATACTCTTGTTTCTTTAAATTAAAAAATAACCTTTCTTCTAAGTAAGTTAAATCTACCATTCTTGAATTTTGAGTTCAAAACCTAACTTAAGAAAAATAACATACCAATACCCATAGCCTTTAACCATCCTTATAAATTATATTAACAAAATTGACACAAACAAACATAGGCATCAGATGCAATACTAGCACATCATCATACCTAATGAATTACTTTCCCTATATGCTACTTCTCTAACATCATGTTACCTAACTAAAATGATAAAGTTAGTGCACATATGAGGTTTAAATTATAAACATAAGCTTATAACCATCATAACCATATAAAGCATAATAATGATGTTTTAGCTTAGTGGTAAAATGCTTAATTTTAAAGCTCCAATTCATGGGTTCAATTCTAGTGGATAATGTTGAGTTACAAAGTTCTAACTAAACCATATATCTTGGGGTGTATCTATATTACAATTATTCAAGTCTTCCAACATCCATAATCATATAGAGAATTTGTTATAAAATATGTAAATACCCACATAACCCTTAATTACATAAATATTAATAATCATTAATGAGTGACAAGTACCCCCTACACCCAACCATACAAGTTACAAGTGTTCATGTACAATCTAGTTGAATTCCATGGATGGAACTAATTTGGCATCTAGATTGTTAAGCATTGATCACAAGACACTATCTTCCCACGTGGACTATTGGTATTTTGTCACATATGGTTTAGTCCAAAGTGAAAACTAATTTTAACAATATTATAGAAATTAAGTATTTAATCTAATTTACAACAAGAAGATAAATCCTAAACTATCTTAAGGGCGATGAGTGTCCATTCCCAGCTTACTATACACATCTTGAACTCACGTATCCACTGCTAAGATTACCTAGCATTATGCTACTAGGTGAACCACGCAATAACATTGTTGGGATTACTAAGAGAACATGTGTTTACATTTAAAATTTCTCACCCTCATTCTACCAATTGATTATTATGCATGGAAATGTACATATTAACTAAGTACATGAAAAGTAAATTTCATGGAAATTAAATCTATTTTATTCTGAGTGTTGCAAGGTATTTCAAAAATCTCATCTTTATTGCTAGCACATTGAAGTTTTTAGGTACATTTATGCTTGAATAAGGATCCATAAAATCCTTGACTCCTACTACAAACACTTCAAAAATATTCTAACTTTTACAAAATGAAACTGTAAGAACCTACCTACTCTATTGACTTAAGGATGTCATAAATGTGGTGTATGCATGCATTTATATTGGCACAAATAAACACCATGTCAACACATATGCATTAATGTGTGCTTGTTGACACTACCCATTTTGTGATTCATCAAACCTCCATGACTAAGTGAAAACTTATCCTTGAGTGAACAGAAGTAGGATTGAGCTTCTTACAAAATTAGGAAGGTATGAAACCATAGATAAATTCACTCACTAACTACTCTAAGTGTCCAATTGTATGGATTTGCAATGGCTACAAACCTAGATGTTTAGGAAAACAAAATTGAACATCATTTAAGAACTAGATGGTTAAAGATCCTCTATAGCTGAAGATGAAGAGAAGATTAGACAGTGCCATAAGGTGGAGGCTCCTAAATGTTGAGGAACCTTCTCTAGCCTCTTGTGCATGTAGTGGTTGAGGCTGAGGTGGTGGTTGCAATTGTTTTGCTACAACTACTATTTATGGTGGAAGATGAAAGGCATCCAGCATTGTCTTCATCTTCTGCTTCTTACTCTAAAGATCATACATAGTCCATGCAGCATCATCGATGAGAGATGGTATGAGAATGTTCCATAGACATGGCATGACTAGGAACAACTCCTTGGCATTTGTGAACTAGGTAGTGAATTGCTTATGTTCAATGTCAAACATCTTGACAAGGTTCCATAGCTCTTGGTAATTGTTCATCCTTTTGGCCAAGTTCTCTGCTATTGATCGTTAATCTGTGAAGAAAGTTCAGAAAACTTCAAGCTTGGAATTAGCTATTTCTATCTTTTGCATGGTGTCCTTGTAATGCTTGAACTCTACCTCATATAGGAGGTATGAGCTGGCCACTTATTTCTCTAGTTCTTACCATGGCCTTTTAGTAGTTAGCATTGCCAAGTTTTCATATCAAAGGTTGGCTAACTCCATATATTCTATTATCTCCTTGATCTATAACTCCTTTAGGTGAATTTCAACTTTGTTGCAAGCATTTAATCCATCAAAGATGGGCTACCACACATCACCTCCTTGTTGGAGTTACTAGAGGTCCTTATATATTTTTTCCTTCACTAGTTGAATCTCTTTTTCATTCATCTCCTTAAGGAGCCTAACCTAGTCCCTATAATGATTCTTTACCCACTCAAAATTTAGGGCCTCATTCTTCCAAGAGGGTACCTCAATTGTTGTTTTCTGATAAAGGGCACGAACTTCCTCCATCAAGAGATTATAATTCTCAGTAGCCAACCTCCTCAAATTCATGCTCACGTTGGCAAGCTACTCCTACTACTATCACAAAAATTCCACCATTTGATCCTTTTGTGTCTCAAAATCTCATGTGACAAGTCCTACTCAGTGTTGTAGGCCATGGCCTCCCATAAGAATGCATCAAAGATTGCTTCCTCCTTTTCCATCTTAGCCTCCTTGAGTTTGGTTTGAAGCTATAATAAACCTTCATCCCTTGTTAATACTTGGCCAAGAATGGTGGGACTAGCTAAATTGGCTCTTAATTCCACAATTTTTATAGCCAACCATCAATTTTTGATTGTGGTTGTTTCAAGTTGGCCATTGGTGATAATGGGCTTTCCCTTAGTCTCTAGTAGTTCCAATTGGATAGTAGGGATGTTATTTGAGAGATTAAATATCTCCAAAAGTGGTTTCTCAATACCCACTAGTCGATCCAACACCTCTTCATGGTAGGTTACACTTAGCCTTCCACTTACTCTTGTGGATGTCTACACATCTTTGAGTGCAGCAATGTCTAGCATAGCAATCGTAGGAGCATTTAAGACCTTTGCTACATGATCAACCACCACCTCTATTGTTGTCCCCTATCCATGATGCTACATCACCAAGACAGTTGCCTCCTTTCCCTCCTCTAAGTGCACCAAAAAAGTAACAACATTTTTAGACATATCTAGGAATTGTTGTAATCTTGGGATGGACATTGTCACCTCCCACGCACTTAGATTTGACCTCATGGATGCCTACATCCTTTGTGTAGAGAATAACAGTGCAGTCTCCTTCAACCAGCTAATGTTTCAGGTAACCTTGTTGAGGTGACTCAACATTGGTTGATAGACTAAAGGTTCTCCACCACTTAGTCCTACCTACTGCTACTATAGAAGTTTCTCATAGAGCTTCTACATGCTCTCCATGGTAGCACAAGCCTCCAGCATTGTTTCTTGAGTTGGTGGTGGTGGTAGCTACTCCTCTTCATATAGCTTGATGGGCACTTTGTCCTTCATCATCTCTTGCCAAGATGCGACAGGAGCATGATGAGGTGCATCATAGACATAATAAGCTATGCCTTCCCTTTTGCATAATTTTTTGATGAGGCATGGAAATGGGAGTGTCTTTCTCCCATGCTTACTCTCTTTGAATCTTTTCTCAATCTCCAAGAATATGAGCTATAGAAGGTTGACTAGGAATTTACTACTTAGAGCAGCACACACACACATAAACAGAGAAGGTTGTGATTTTTTGTAGCCTCATTGTTGGGTTGAGGTGATAGGCTGAAATTTTGAAATATGCCCTCTCTACCTTAGTGAGTGCACCGTACTCCTCATGGTCCACTCCACAACACCATTGAACCCATTTCTTCTTGATGTCTAGGTCCGCTTACATTGAAATCTTTCCCAAGGTTCTCCAAATGTTTAGTAACTCAAGGACCTCTAAAATGGCCTTGACTGAATAGGACACACCGATATCCTTGATCTTGACCATGGCATCTTCTTGCCTATTGTGCTAGAAGAGGTACATCTCTCCCTTGTACCACTCTCCACTAGAAGTAAGGATAGGGCACATGGAAAAGGTTTGCAATTGAGTTTTTACCTCTTTTAGTGCCCTATCCAAAAAGGAACAAAAGTTAAGTTCTTGAAGAACTACACTTTAGATGTCCTTAGAATGAATTTGCCTTAGGTAGGCCTCAATCAAGGTGAATTTCAACTTTGGTCTAGGCCTACGCATCTCATCTTACTACAATTGACTAGTTTCAGCTATGAGAATACAGGGCACAAATTTCACTTCAGGCTTCTCTTGAAGAGGTCCCATGGCATGTGTTTCAGCTACTTCTTCTTGGAGCTACTACAGCTATTGGCCTCTTATCCCTCTTGTTTGGGATAGTCCTCCCTCTTGCAGGCTTTTGGGTCTTGGTGCCATCTATAATCATAACATAACCAAGGATTAGCTTTTAAAGTGTAACTTAGAGCACTTTGATAACTTATCTCCTTGTCTAGTTATACTAAGCTAAGTTGTGATTATGGAGGATTGATTATTTTAATATTATTATTATTATTATATTTGAATAGACTAGAGTTCATTGATAAAGTTTAACTTACATGAGTTAGTCATCTTTAATATTATTTTATTAGTTAAACCTTGTGGGAGTTAGAAATATTTTAAAAACTTTTTGTCAGAAACCCATGGTATGTGCCCCACATGATGTAAAGCTCATCTCCTATAGCTACAAGATTGAAGAACGGAGTGATTTGGATAAGTGGTTAGAAAGATATGGACTTGGAAAGGTTCTTGGCTCTAAAAACTACGAAAACTCATTGGGCATTTGTGGGAAAATGGCAAAAATTGGCTATGTCAATGCATATATATACTATTTTTGTGCTATGTCGATAGGGATCCATCGATGAAGCCAAAAACTAAAATTTTTCCCATATAAAAACTAAGTAAAAGCAAAGATTTTTCCATAAAATTGGAGTCCATAGGAAGCTAGAAAAGCCAAGAATAACTAGGAATGCTTGAGGAGGGATTACAATATGTGGCAAATGAAGATTTTTAGGAGATTAATATGCCAAGGAGGGTAAAAAATTGGATGCTTCATGGTGAAAAATGTAATATTTAAGAGAAAAATGGCTAAGGGATAAGGAATTTAACCATCCAATAAAGGAGTATGCAAGTGGATCCTTCCCATAGTAGGCTCATTTCTTTAATGCCCTTGAATGCCCTCAAACCAAGGAGTTCATGGACCCCAAGGATGATTAATGGTTTTGCATCATTGAAGATGAAATCACCAAAGAATTTCAATTGTTTACTAATGATCCCATCAAAAAAATCATGAAAAGAGGTAGTGAGTTGGTTTATGGAAAGAAATGGTGGATGAGAGAGAGTATGGAATGGAGTTTCCCATGGTGGTCACATGAAGTCCCTTGTGGAAGATGTAATTCAGTGTGACCTAAGAACTTCCTTAGTCTGAATCAAGACCATCCACCTCCAATGACTTTGCATTGACACTTTATACCATTCCATCCTCTAATAGACAAGAACATCCTCACAGAGCATGCACCATTCCTAAAGAAGAAGAAAAGAGAAGTAAGAGATAAAGAGGGCCTTAGTTAGAGGGGTGCCTTCAAGCATGGGTAACATGTCTTTCTAGCCCCATAATTAGTTCTTGTAGCCTATTATTATGACTAAATGGTGTTCTTTGAATTTCCATTATTTTTTTTTTCAAATGGAAACCACACCATGCAAAGACATTGCTTCCTATTTATTAGTCTATGATGAAATGGTGATAAGTCCATAGAAATCCTCATGTAACTCAGGTAGTAGGTAGGTACAAAAGTGACAAATCCCTTTGAAGTCACACCCTTGTCCATCCACTTAATTCATCCCAAGTTTGAAAAATATAAAGGTCATCAGTTCATTATAAGTTGTTATTAATAAGGGGCCTCAAATTTCCAAAACAAGGAAACACCATAGCGTTGAGCAGAGTGATGGATGAGATGGACTGACTACTTGTTAACATAAAAAGAATCAATGTCCCATTAGTAAATGTCAAAATTCTAAAATAAAATATAGTCATTTTGTAATCAAGTAATCAATAAAGTTTAAAGCACCATCAATGAGCAGTTGTTGGCACCAAGTCTTGATGGCAATAAAAAATTGAAGAAACATGAGGAAAATTCAAATAAACAAAAATATAGAAAAAATTGTAAAGTACCTAAGAAAATGGAAAATGTACAAAAGACAATGTTAAACAAAAAATTTAAAATGTAATTATTAGTTCCTAATTTAGGATGGGGCATCTTCCCCACAACTAAGCTCATGAGTGACACAAGGGCTAATATGTGGGTTGAATCATTCAATGCATTTTCCAAATAGTTTTGTATTCTCATTTTCAAGACATTGGGTGTCTTTTAGTTTAGTGGCTATTATGTAGGCTTGGTTTTGCATACACCCTCATTCCTAAAGTTTGTTATGGGTTGGTATAGGGATCATATTGACACTTTGAACTATCANCTTGTATGTTCATAGTAAAAGTGGCATTCTTCCATTGAGTTTGTGATGCTAATCCTTCCTATGTTGTTGGTGGTAACATATGTTGGAGGGAAGTATGAGAATATTAAGGATGTGACAGAGGATAAGAGTTATGAGATGGTCATCCCATAGGAGATATTGTGGGTTGATGATATTCGAGAGAGTGATAGTAGTGATTTGAGGTAGAGGAAGTAGAGCCATTTTGAGAAATAGGTTGATGAACATAGTATCCATATAAGCTTAGCTAGTGATAAGGGTATTGTTGGTTTGTTGATGGCCTCCTCCACAATTGTGGGTTTTTCCACTATGATTAATAGTAGATTTGAGGTTGATAATAAACCCCATTGGAATAGTATGATTGTTTGTAGGACTATCTATAATTATGTTGTGAGTAAAGTAATTTCCTAGGCATTTGCTTTCATATGAACTTAGAATTCAAAGCAAAAGCCCAACTCATGTAGATGTAACATAGCTAGGTAATATTCCTTTGGATGGTCATATTGGTAGATGTCATATCCATCATCCTCTTTTGTAGTTGTGTCTATAGCCTCTTCTACTATAGCTATTTTCTTGTTTTGTTGATAAGTGTTCCTACCTATTTCTTTGTTCTTTTCCCTCTTCTTATTTTGATCACTTGATCCTTTCTACATTACCCTCTCCTCTAAGGGTTCCATGTAGGTTATAACATTTCATTCATCAACTTCCACATCTTATCTATCCTTGGTTCAAGCTTAGTGATAAACGTTTGTATTAACAAGGTTTGTTGTGAAAGCACCTCATCAAGAGTTGCTTCTTTTTCCTCTTCATAGATATTAATAAGTAGCAGGTATCCCCTATGCCCAACCATATGAATCACAAGTGTTCACATGCAATCTAATTAAATTCCATAGATGGAACTAGTATGGCATCTAGATTATTAAGCATTGATCGCAGGTCATTATCTTCCCACTTGGACTAGTGGCAGCTTGGTCATGTAAGATTTAGTCCAAAGTAAGGCACATGATTTTTATAGATTTTATATTTTATTTTTATTAACTGAAGTATGAGATAAAATAACTAATTATGAATTAATCTAATTAACTATCTAATGTCTTAATCTAATTCCTAACATAAGCATCCGGACCCACCTTTCATACACATCCTAAACTCATTATAATGCTACTAGGTCACCAAGTGTTAGGCTACTAGGTGAACCAAGTGATAACACTACTAGAATTACCAAGCGTTAATAGGATGCTCGAGGTAGCCATACTTATGTGTTGTAATTAATTAGCCTGGGGGCAATGAGTGTCCATTTCGAACTTACTGTACACATCCTAGACTCACGTCTTTGCTACTAGGATTACCAAGTGGTATGTTACTAGGCAAACTAAGTAATAACATTATTGGGATTACCAAGCAAAAATGTATTTATGCTTGAAACTAGTCGCACTTATTACACCAACTAATTAATATCAACTACGTGCATGAAAAGTAAATATTAACTAAGTGCATCAAAAGTAAATCTATTCTAAGTCCAAGTTTTATAATGAATATGAATTAATTTCGATCTTATTGTCATGCATGGAATGTGTCAAAGTACATTGCAACTTGAATAAGACATTGTACAACTAACTCAAATTCACACTATGAGCACTCACTAACTATTTGCTAAAGTCACGAAACAAAATTCTAAGAGTTTAGCTACCAAAATGACGAAAATGTGTTTAATACATGGCAAGAGTTTTGTATTTATAGGCATTTATTATAATTACAACATCACATATGTGTTGTATGAGGGGATGCTACAACGCAGAAACATTGTAGCAGGGGATGCTATAACATTCATGTGACATTGCATCAAACATTGTAGATGCAACATAGCATCTATGACATTGTAGATGTGATGTATTAGTCATTTCATCCTCCATCATACCCCCACAACTTACCAAAAACTCATCCTTGAGTGAACAAAATAGGATTGAGCTTCTTAAAAAAATTGAAAATGTATGGGATTATTTACTAAGGCTAACTACTAACTGACTCTAAGTATCACATTACAAAATTTTATTTGAGTGGATGTATTAAACAATGATAAAAATACTAGACAAACATTAAAGTTTACAAAATTTGCAGATATCTTTAAAAATCCATTGAAGATGAATCTTCTTGTTGTTTCTAGTGGTGGTAGACTTTAAACCTTGATTGTTATCTTGATGCTTCTCTTTTTAGGCAGAACATTCTTGAAGAATAGACTAAAGTTTCTTCTCATCCTCCCATGGATCTAGCAAACATGTTATATTTGAGCTTTAATCCTTGTATGTGCTATCATTTATCCATGGGCATATCCTCCTCTATCCTTCTCTTGGCCTCTTTTCCTTACCTTGTAAAAGACCTTCAACCTTGGGTTTTTCTTTTAGCATCACTTGCAATCATCAAAGGATCAACATCAATTTTGATAAATTTTTTGTGTAATGATTAACCTTTCATGGATCCCTTTGTTAGCTCAAAATTCAAAAAAAATTAGCATTTAGGCTCAAGGTGATTTCAGAATAACTCTTCCCAAGGCTCT